>JAAXNX010002984.1:0-11838 GCA_036491905.1 Folsomia manolachei
CGATTCTAAATGCTCCTTTGGCCCGATACCTGATAACATCAAAATTTTCGGGGTGTTTAAAGATCCTGCCGAAAGTATAACCTGGAAAGAAAATGTGTGAAAATTAGGAATTGGTGAAGACCTCATAATTTGAGTTGTAAAAAAGAGCTATCGGTGAAAACAAAAATTAAAAGCTGTCGTCTAACCTCTTTGTTTGCTCGGGCATACATTTTTCGAGAGTGTCCATGTCGCGTGTACTCAACGCCATAAACTTCGTCCGTGTCATCTTTAATCATTAACTGAAATATTTAAAAGTGTAACTTAGTCCAAAAATATTTCGCTTCCAAAAAAAACAGAATAAATTCTCACTTTGTTAACATGTGAAAATTTTCGAACGGTTAAACTTCGACGATCTTTGATGGGCTCGAGGAACGCTTGGAAAGTTCCTGATCTTCTACCACGTTTTTGTGTGTAGGCAAATGTTCCGAAACCTATGAACATTTTGTATTTCATAGTACATATAAGATGAACAGTGAGTTTACAGGACATTAATGTATAAATTACCCGTGTGAAAAGGAGCATTGTAATCAATGGTCGGATATCCAAGTTCTTTTCCAGCTAAAACAGTTTAAATGCATTTTAGTGAGAAACCTTCTAGAAATCTTAGTTTTTGACAGGTATATGAACAACGAAAGCTATTATGACTTCGCACCCTTCACAAAATGTTCGGCCATGCCGGTATACGACGGTACACCTAGAAAATTATTCTTATTGTTGCATTACCCATTTTTGTATGCGTTTAAATCTTAGATATTTTGAAGCTTTTACTTACCAATGTCCAGTGGACCATCTTTTCCGTGATATTGTTTCGTGAAATCGTCCCATAAGCCAGGGTTCAAGTAATTTTCGGATTTCTTAAAATATTTGATAACTGAAAATGCAAAAAGGACAGTCTAATTTAAAGGACAGTCTAATTTTCTTATTTATGGTTTGCAATGAATCTTGATTTAACCCACCACTACTGTATTTCCATTTTGGTTCTCCAGTATAATTCGCCCAATTGTCAAAATCATAAGTAGACCCTTAATGAATGCAAAGTCTCTATTTTACATAACTTGCAAAATATTAATCCATCAGTTTATCGACATGATGCACAAACCTCTAGCATAAGCCATGAAATTTAAATTGCTTGATCCTCCTAATGCCTTGCCCCTTGGCCAAGAGCATTGCTGTTCAGGTAGAGCAAATATATTTCAATTCGTATCGAATAAATGAGCTCTTTGATTGTAAATGAAGCAAAAGTTAAACATTTTCATTTCATTCACCTGTTTCGGCATTGCAAAACAAGCTTTTTTCTGCGGTGTTGTTTTATAATTCCAATCCATTCCTTCGCGATTTAACATCAAAAAAGCAATCGCAGGAATCTCAGTTAATGGATATGCTGCACATAAATTCACATCAAAATACATCAATGATCGTTGCTGGTCAGATCATGAAAATTCGATTGCAGTGATACTGATTTGTTGTGTGTCACTTACGAATGCCACCAGCTTCAAGCAATAGTACTCGAAAGTCTTCTGATAAGCGATGCGCTGAAAATAATGTGAAGCTTTGTTAGTTACTTTTATCGCAGTACTAAATCTCAGACGATTTGAATGACATACCGACAACCGCACCAGCACTACCTGCTCCAACTGTAACATTAAAAATAAATGGTATGCAATTACTAATATAACTGCACTCGTTACAATCATCAAACTCGTCACACTGTGCAATTGTGATTTGACAAATTATGATTTCAAATTTCTTAATCTTCATCAAGAGATATATTTTTCTGGAAGCGGAGATTCAACTACTCGGCTCGCAGTTACGGCTGCTCTATATATTTCATGGATTATTTTTGTCGTGTGTCAAAACAAAAACTGGTACTCACCAACAATAAAATCATACGTGTCTACAGAATCCGTGCGGGATGTAAACTGGTCTTGAAAAGAATCCAAAGTAGAAAAAACCATTATAGAAGGTCCTAAGAATCCAATTGCTCCATACAGAATTAGACTAAACATATTCTAAAAAAAATCATTCAGAAAATTTAATGTACACAAATCTTTAAACTTGTATTTAATTATTTTACTTGGAGGGCTAAAACTTGGGGCTCCATTTTTCTTTGGCACTTGTTTTTAGAACACTAAATATTATTCAATAATACTAGTTTTTTACAGATAAATATTCAAATCCTAATTGGATATCGGAGGATGCAATAACATGGCAAAAATAGACAATCTATTTTCCACCATCTTTATGTAATTCTTCCCCCGTCATCACCAACAAGCTACTGACTGATAATCATTAATAAATATGTTTTCGCTCATTCATGCCGCAGAGATTAAGTTGTAAAATGCAACATGTATGTAGTAACAATGCAGTAACAGTATTTGCACTAACGCCGTACATGTGCTATAAAAAAGGTTGCAACTAATGAAAGTAAAAATGCATTCTCTCTTCTGTTTGGCATGGTGCATTATTTAATATAGGACAACTTTGCAGTAGTGAGTAGGTGAGATGGAAATCTATTAGCATCTATAATGACCATACCAATGTGGATTTCCTTTAACAGGGCAAACAACAAATCTGCATCTATATAAGATTTTACGCTATTGTACCTGCGTGATTGAGTGAACAGTAGTGAGACCTGATTCATCAGCTTCCTGTTTCATTCCCTTCATTTTTATTATTTTTTTAATTCTTACGCGTGTAAAATGAAGTCCACCCTGCACTTAGAGCTTGACCATCTGCATATCAACATTTTTTGTAGTAATTTGACCGCGCCTTACTTTCTTGTAAACTGAGCGAGATGAATGATTGTTCTACGCAAGAGACCGTTAAATAAAATTAAAAATTAATGTTCAATTTTTTTGTAGTTTGCAGGACTGCAGGAGAATACCAAAAATAAATGAATATCACACGCATACTAGTGACTAGTTGGATTTAATCTAATGAGTTTAAAAAAACGTATTCCTCGGTTTTTAGACTAGTAATAAATTTAATTTCGTAATTCTTGTTAACTTGGTATAAAAAAGATGTCGTTTGAAAAAAAACTAATCTAAAAATCCCAAAGCTGTGTGCAAAAAATGACATCTAAAAAACGACTCCTGATAAAATATTAACTGTTGGCAATGTTTCTGATTTGGGAAATGCTATTTAAATCCATGAACGTGTGTGTGATGCACATTTTGGTGTCGATTCATGAAATGGGGTTGTTTAGAAAATTATCGTCGTTTCCTCAAATGGCTAAAAGCTCCAAATTAAATTTAGCAACATCAACAATTATCAACAAAATTCAAGTATCCTCAATTATAGTAATTTCAGACATACTTTTTAATACAACTTCGCGTTTACACGACTGGTATGACAATGAGCTACTTATTGTCTTACACAATTTATTAATGAGTTAACCAGTTTGCAACTTATAAATCTGTGGTGATGCCATTGCCTTGATGTATGCCAAACAAAAATCGAAACCGTTAAAAAATTGGTGTCTTTCGCAACCTTTGTGGCAGAATCATGTCACTGGTCACTGACTGAACGACCACAAGTGCACTTGAGTCTTGTACAAAATATCTAATAAAATTCAGCGATTAAGTACATTATACTCTTGCATACAGTTGTGGCGCATTGCAAAAAATTCAGATTTTTTCCGGATCGTTCTGTGCATAGTTGTACCTGGAGCAATTTTCATCTTTGATAACCACAAACATCCCTAATTTGCGCAACCCCAAATAATTTCAACGAGCACCGAGAAACGTTAAGATTGGTTTCTGGTCTGGTATATATGTGTATTTATAAAACTAATTTTCGCATTTGGGTAGAAATATTTTTATCGAAGAATAAATTTTGATTTGAATTTTGCGTTATTTTTTTTAGCCATTGACAAATTGTGTGCTCATTCCCATTGAGTCCTGAATCTGAATCGTATTCTGAAAAAATGTCAAATTGTGAGACAAGGTGCTCGACTTCCAGAAAAAGCACAGAGAATTGTGAAACTTTTCAGATTGATTCCAATTTTGCAGTCGAGTCACTACTATGTTCTGCCAGTTTTTTACACCTGGAATAATCAATGACTTTTTTCGATTGCACAAGCCCTTGCTCTTGCTAAAAAGAGACTTTGGAGTTCTGATGTAAATGGCGAATTAAGACGAAACGTTTTCGCTAAACGAAAACCATTCAACTAATTTGTCATTGAATCACCCAAAAAATACAAACATCTGAATATTCGGTTATCATTTTACTCATTTCTTTTCAAACTTGTCAATGTAATGTCATAAAGTATATTTCGTGGTCAAAGGTAGTACAGCAAATTGTTCATGTTGTTGAGTGGAATTCCCCGAAGATGTTGCCCCACAAGTGAGGACAGCTTATGGGCATACTGTAAGCAAAGTAAATCCGTAATTTAGAAAGTATGCAAGAAAAAAGAAGAACAAAATTTCACCTGAATCATAGCTGGAACACGGATCGTTCCACACCAGTTAAAATACATGAACGTGGTTGAGTATGCAAATTGCTGGAGTAAATCAGCTTTAATTCCTCCCTTATCGTAAATAACCATATAGTGAGTTGGATTAACTGCTCCCTGAAATATATTGAAATCCAAAAGTTCTTTACAACGGTGAGTTAATTAAATTGGCTGAATTACAAAAAATAGAACCACCCCTTACCTGACTCTTTTGCTGTGACACAACATAAAAATCAAACATGTTTGGATATGTAATGGACATATCAACCACCGTTCCCGGCCTGGGATTGATAACCAAACCCCTCTATAACCAATAAATAAACCATTACCTTATTTAACTAAAACAAAACATATCACCATGTTTTATAATTCACCTCATCTCTGAGAAAAAGTCTTTGAGGAACTCTTTTTGATACAACGGCATATGTGAAGTTTTTAAGCTGAGGGCACAGGGCGCTGATTGAAGAAAGCATTGGCTTAACCTCGTGTTCAAGTAGAATGGGCATATTTGACAAAGATCCGCCATCTCGAAACACTACTATTCTATCCGGGTAAGTCCCATTTAGCTATTCAAAAGAATTACATGGCTTCAGAATTACTTGATTTGTAGAGTTTAAAAGTTTGGTTCTAACCTCGGCATAGGATTCTAATGCTTCAGAAAAAAGCGGTTGCATATTATCAGTTATCTCTTGGTGAATTCGTTGTATGCAAACTTTGGAAAAATACTTTGTGCATGAATTATTCATCGACGCAATCAATCCAACCACGGATGGGAAAACCTTCCGGACATCATGATAAACATCAATACCCACGAACATTATTTTCTCTTCCTAAGAACAAGACAAATATATAAATACTTGAATTTTGATATTTTATAATCTTCTCTTACCAAAGGGATATAAAGACCCCTGAAAAACAAGTGAAACATTACAGTAAATTCAAATCCACACAAGTTCACGCTCAAAGTACGTTATCTTAATTCTGATTTGGCTTACCAAGGAGAACCTCCAATTTTGCAATTGATTTGAATGGCCAAATTTTTCACGGTCGACTCGAAGTTTCCAGTCTCCGCGAGCGTCTTGGCCATCACCACTTTAAGAAAAATATCGGAGGAAATATTTTAGTAAGTTATTTTTTGTAAAATGATAAATTATACTTCAAAATATCGGACCAAATTAATCAGGATTGGACCTTGTTTTCATTTATGTTGTCAATAAAATTTTAAAAATTGTCCAAACCTTGTGACGGTATACGTTGCTCGGAACAGCATATCGTTTTTATAACGGAATAAATTTCTCTTCTTGGAAAAGGCATCACAACCACTACGAATTGAAACTGATAAAAAGAGTGCAATTAGTAAATAAAAATCCGACTAGCACAAAGTTGGGAAAAGTATGCGTTCCATACCTTTGCGGGGTCAGCATAATCTTCCAACGCTTCTCTAAAATCGTTCGGGTTGCATCCTTTAAGAGTAACAATTTCTGACTCTAATGTCGAACATTTAATTCCATTACTGCGACAAATTTTGGCGTAATGATCTTTAAATCTGTTGACAATTCTCACATCCCGTAATGAACAGATTATCAGCCACCGTTGAATTGGAACCTGCCAACAAAAAAATACCCAGAACCACTGTCTACAGTCTACAAATCAAATTTATAAATTCAAACTTAAAAATAGTTCATACAGCATCATAGAGCCCCTTTGTTGGCAAAATTTCGAAACTAGGTTTGCTTTCTTCAACGCTAGTTTTATCGCGAAAGTGAAGAATTGGGCCCGGCAGCTCTCGACCATGCACATCCAAAACGTTGCTATCCATCCGAACATTCCAGCTTTCCAAAATTTGTCTGGCTTCCGGGATTTCTAATAATAAAAGGAACATTATTTAACTTTCAAAATTAGTGTCACACTATTAACAAAACAAAAGTAAGTAAAGAGTTTAGAACCTGTTGCGCGATTCACAAATGCAGTTAAAGCTTTTAATTTCTGTGTGGGTGTACAAAACGTATAACGAAAAACTTCCTTCATTGTATTTTTATCATTTCTGTGCTCCTCATTCATGCCACAAACGTAACATAACTCCGGAATGATTGATATTATTTTGATTTGCTCCGTTTCTCGGTATCCATTTCGTACTTTCACCCTGCTGAGAAGTAATGGCTGGTTTAAATCTCGGAGGTTTATGTTGTACTGCTTTTTGTAATAGCTAACGTATGTGATCTGTAAATAAGAAAAAGCATCAGATATTAGTTTTTAGGATCAAGCATCAAGTTCCAGAAAAGAATGGCTAACTACCTGTTCTCCACTGCATTCAAACGTTGACAAAGGTGAACCCACCCAATCAATGTCGTCAATTTTGTATGTAAAATTGTTATACTGTGTTACGACAACTTTTCCAAGAATATAACTTTTAAATGATTGTTCCCAGTTGGCTGAATCATTCATGGCGCAACTACAAAGAATGAGAGGAGGCATAAATGTTTTACAGTATATTGGTAAAAACAATTAAACAATGCATTGTCTTTTATATTTTATTGGTTTCGATAAACCTTACATGTAATCATACACAGTATCCGTTCTAAAAACGCGATACGACGTATCCAAACAAATCATCAGTCCCAACTCTTGCTCCTCAACACTGGTGCAAATCCCAGGCCAAATTTGCAATCTATAAAATTCAAGGATTACACAAACAAAATTAGACCTTCCTTTCGACACCATTCACCTCCCCTCCACCCGGGGGAGGCTCCCGGATTAACAAAGTACGCACTTATACTGCGGCAAATTATGCTTGATATCAGGATCGAAGTAGCTTCGGTTCAACTCAAATTTGCCCAAAACCGTCATTATTCTTCGAAAGAGGACATTGAAGAATTGCACTGATTCACGATATGGTTTCCGTTTTTCAAATTCCAGCACAGCTTTCATACTAACTTTAGGATGTTTTGGATGAACTCCTTTTAGAACGGTTGTCTACAAAATTGAAGCCGTTTATTATTATAATTTTCCAAAAAAAATGATGACAAATTGATACCTACCATTTCCGGTAGTGGAAAAGGAAGGAAAAGACAAGTTCCATCAAATATCCTTTGTTCTTTGAGCACCTCTTCAAATTGGCCCAGGAATTTCTTTCGTATCTCAAAGTTATCAATTGGTGGCGAAAAAGTTGTCTTGTACTCAAAAATCCCGTCCCTGTTGTCCACAAATACTCGAACATAATTTGTGATAAGTCTGATCCTACAAATTCCAATGTTTTAGCAAACTTTATACAAAAAATGATCATTATTGATAAAATTAAAATTACTTTTTTCCTCGCTTCCCTTTCAACTTTGTAGGTACGTAGTCCAGTCCTGCATGGGTGGTACTTGCCGACATGGACTGGTCCTTACTGCATAAAATTGTGGAACAACTTCCAATAATGTTGCGTATGTATTTGAACAAGTAAAATTAAAAAATTACAAGATAAATTTCCTTACATGCTACTCTCCTCCCCTTCGTCCGGCATTGTGGAATTATTTCAGTGGGAGCCAGTGATTTTGATCCGACGTCAGTTTATAGAGATTTTGCTTTGCTTGTCATCTTATTATTGAAATCGTTCCATTTCCTGTTCAAAAACAAAACATTTGAATTTTTAAATTTCGGTGAAGTTTAATTTTGGTTTGAACCGCGGATATTTTTGTGCAAAGTTGCTTTCGCACTCTTGGTCTTTGTCTTCTTTTACAAAACTCATGCAAAACAACACGCGGTCTTCAACTTTAAGGTTTAACCTTTAAGGTTTGGACGACAACTGTGACTGACCACTGACCTAATCTGGGCACCAGTTGAGCTCGACTCGGTAGATTGATGATTTATAATTTTTGTTGTTGTTATTTTAGTGACTGACTGGAGTCCAGTCACCGGACGAATTAATTGTGCAAATTTAATTGTGATTCAATCACATCCCGAAGTCCGAACTATCTTGCTCAAAGTTTCAAAATAACAGTCAACAAATGGCTCCAATTTCGTCCCAAGAATGTGATACTTGCTCCACAGCAGGTCAACTGGATAAGATGGTGTCAAATGTGGATAACCTCACAAAAACTTTGATCAACCTGCAAAGGGATGTTTTCAGTTTGATGAATTCTCTTCCAAAAAAAGCTTCGGGTAAGTCATAAGTTTAGCATTATAAAAAGAATAAATTATCATTTTATTTACGTTACGTAACTTGATTAAGATAAATCATAATTAGGTAAACCTAATTATAATAAATTACGGATTTCAGTTCCTGTTGTTCAAAAAGGATTGACCACAGTCAAGCGACCCCTTCGAAATCCCGATAATCGGGACACCCCAACTGGCGATCCAAATTTTAAATGTCCCCAAGTTCCCCAAGCGTCATTATTGGGTAAGTAACAAACAAAAAAATCATCCGTTTTACAATAATTTGTAAAAGTGTAAATTTTCCCTTTGACAGGATTATATCGTCGGAAGACTTACTCCCAACCGAAAGTTTACAAAGTTATGAAGAAAATTTCCGATGCCTGAAGCTTCCGGAAGATCAAAAACAAAATCAAAGTTTACTTGGCATAAAAATGAGTTTATTATTATGGCTATTACGATTACCAATTACAGATTTATTATGAAAAGGTGTCATTCTGAATAATGGTATTATGAAATTTCCTTTGTTATTTTTATAATGTGCAAATATCATATTGTGTGTAATATAGCAGCCTTTATGACAAATCAATTTACCGTTTGGCACTTGCAGTGCCCAAGTTGCAGATATTTATTGCTTCAAATTGCTGCCCTTTACTCAAACTGTATTCCCACTTATAAAGGTATTTTTTATGTAAATACTTGGTTTTTTAAGCACTTTGGTCGGGAATACTACAAGTTGTAATAGTATGTTGTGTCATACAACTTGTATGCCTCAAAGTGGATATACCCCAGGCAAGGGAGATGAAACAATGACCACCCACTAGATAGCTTGAATTTGACTAAACTTAGGGGTTCTTTATTATGCTTATTACACAAGCGTCAAGGTGGGGTAAGAATAGGTAATGCACAATTACAGATTGACTCCAATTACAGGGTCGTATCCCCATCACAGCCCTTTACCTTGATCACTAAAACCTTAATTCGTCACATGTCGGTGGTGGTATTCAAAAAATGTTGGAATGATGTAACATTTATTGTAAAAGGACAAGAATTAATTGATAGAATGACGAAAGGTCAATTTCCCAATGATGAATGTATTTAAACCTCGAAAAATTGTGTTTGGGTAAATAATCCCATTATAATTTCTGTCATTATGTTTTTCCAACCAAGACAGTGTTTCCGGTTATGTTGTTTTAAGAGACAATTGAAATGTTTTCATTATTTAAATTATCGTAACCTTGCACTTCTTACCACGTGCCCTTGCTAAGACATCGTTTGACAAGATTGTCTTACTATTGTTAGATGTATTCTTATGTAAAATGTTTAGTAATGGTAAATGTGTTGTAATACCAATACCGGTTCATGAGCACATGTTTGCTGGTAAAGGGCATCCAATTTGACAGATGTGAGAAAAAAAAGTTAATGGTTGCAATTGCAACGTGCATATTATTACAAGCAAACCATTTTAGAGGGGACGCATGGTAGTGGAGTGAATAGGTTCGTTGGTCAATCGATTGCATTTTGTGAATTTACATCATAAATTGCAACAGCAAAATTTTGGTTCTGCATAAATTATTTTGATGCTTAGTTGACAGTGAATTTTGTTTTTGTCGATGAACCGCACAACTCATACACATTCCAAATATCTTACATTTTCTATGTGACAACGGATAATTTATGGCACGCCTTTAATTTGTTGGTTTTGGTAATGTTAGCATAACCTAGAATCTGCTAATAAAATTCATTGAATAAATACCGACTGGGTTAAAGCGAAAGTGGGTACATTTATACATTTATACGTGCATCTTGTGGCCAACATATTTTTAGTGCAGATAAGCCAACACGGCTTCTAAAATAGTTTTGAATGGAATCGTCGGATGTCAAATATACTCTATTTCATTCCTAAGCTTTCGAAATCAAACTGATTACTTCTTCGGAACTCAGTTGGGTGATGAGATAAAAGATTCAAATTATAAATTGGTCAAATTCTACATTGTTATAAAATGAGTGCTTGTCATTGCAGGTTATGCCCGTCGGAATCCTTAGCTGACTGACCATGTTTATTTTGACCATATTGCCTTTTCTGTACAGGTTAATCACAATCAGTTCAACAATCATTTCAACGTATTTTCTAATGCCACATATTTAGATTTGTAATTTAATCAATGCTTAAATTAATCGCTGCAAAATTATCCTCTACGCATTGAATCCTCCAAAGACTTGAGACACGTGTTTTTTTTCTAAATCAAAAATTTGCTACCAGCATAATATCGATTCTCTTAGAATGCAATCTTAGTTAGACTTTTTGTTGCAAAAATTNTAATGCCACATATTTAGATTTGTAATTTAATCAATGCTTAAATTAATCGCTGCAAAATTATCCTCTACGCATTGAATCCTCCAAAGACTTGAGACACGTGTTTTTTTTCTAAATCAAAAATTTGCTACCAGCATAATATCGATTCTCTTAGAATGCAATCTTAGTTAGACTTTTTGTTGCAAAAATTTTTTAATTGGTAAGCACCATATTATGGACGAGTTAACGAGTAATTATATTTAAAAATATTTCTGATACCGTGAACTAGTTTTAAGATAATTAGATTTTGTAACTTTTACTTATATAGCTTATCGTGCGTATCCATCTAGTTCGCTTATTGAAAAAAATACCGATTACAATAACATAATGAACCCTTGTAAATGCATTCATACATTTGCTAAATATGCGTACTAAATACATTTAGTCCAACATAGCCAAATTTGCTCATGCGTTGATCCCAATTTTACTCAAGTAGCACTTCCGCGTTTAGTGATTTTTAAACCATAGTATTTGGTTTTATGATAAGTAAATGAAAAGTGGTGTTACCATCGACCATAGATTACAGACATTCAATTGCTTTAATTTTATGATGTGCTATAATAAAAAAGTTGAAAAGATCAGGACTGACTGCCAAGTACAAGGTGTCAACAAGGTTTAATGTCTAATTGTAAGTAAGTAACTCTAACTCTTGTTTTTACTGGGTGCACATAATCCCTTAACAAGCGATCTATTAGCCAATAATTAAAGATGTAGCAGATAATTAAAACTGCTCACCATTTTCATTGCTAGAAATTCTCATTATTACAAGTTTTCTTCGTTCTCGTCGACTTGTGGGTTCTCATTTGCACGCCGTCTTTCACAAAGTTGTAATTTTTTTTGAATGGGTGACAAT
>JAAXNX010002985.1:0-11837 GCA_036491905.1 Folsomia manolachei
GAGTGATGCCAGAATTCAAATTTCGAGGCGCGATATACGTGATTATCTGACGCATTATGGATTTTGGAAATCTAGTGAGCTTGCAGTATTAGTTTACGTTGCTTTGAAGCAGTTTATTCAATAATTAACATAATCAATGGCTTGGAAAGTTTTAACGAGCTGCGTGTATGATCTACCAGTAAATTAATATCAATAATTAACTTTAACTCTAACTTTGCACTGGATGCTTACATTTACATTACACTTAAGTTGAGTGACTGAATAATTATTGACAGTTGTTGACTTGGTTCATTGGATTTTAAGCACGACTTTGTTCTCAAAGCTTTAGCACCGAGCAAATTATAGCTGCTTTTTTAAAACTAGAACCGAACAAAGTCGGAAGTAAAGGTATTAGCGACTATTTTATAAGGCTTCAGTGGTACTTATGGTCATCCACGAACGTAATAAAGTAAACGAATTACTTATGTTAAAATGCAAATTGTATAGTAATATCGACAATTTTGTTTGTGATTCTATTTCAGAGAGCGCATAATAATATAATTTACATATTGCCAGTTGCTACACATATGTAATATGACGTTTCTTCTAAGACGCCACCACTCCTCTGGACACGGACTCGAAGACATTGCTCACCCCATAAATTGACCGTGATGCGTGAGAAAAGTACATAAGAACGTAGGAGCCATCAAAATTGATGCTGTTTTCCGAAAATGTAATTATCCGCTCTCCAGCTGTATTATCCATTGAACGGCTGGTTAATTCTGCTGTATAACTTTCTCCGGGCGAATCACTTCCATTGTTCCCGACCAAATTAGGATTTGCATAGAGATATGCGACATATTCATCTATACTTGAAAAATCCGCTTTAAAAATTGCAATCCAGTCTTCAGGTGAGGTTTCTAGGGTGGGAACTACTTTATAGAACACTTTATTGCTTTCTCCAGTGTACCATAGGGGGACGTCGACAAACTCCACTAGTTTCTCAATGGTTGGTCGGAAGACACGTATTTGGAAGGACGCGGTGACTCTATAAAAAAGGAAAAACGAATATTAGTAAAACTTTTTTAAACGAAATAAATATATTTTTATTTTTTGACTAACGGTCGATGGTCGCTGCATCTAAATGCCATGTGAGTTTTGTAGTTGTTGCCTTCCACTTTTAAAGTCACATTGTCATACGCATTTGCATTAACATTATACAAGATCCGATCCGTCCACGCAGGTCTTCGTTTAGAGTCATAATTGTCAACTCCATTTTCGAATTTGTACGTTGGGGGAAAGTTAACTGGGAGTTCTTGGAACTCGGAAAAAGCTTCGCCATTTCGTCGTACTTTATTTAGCTGATCCTCTTTAAAAAAGTCGGAATATTTCCCAGTAGCCACTCCTTCAACGATTTGATCTGAGCTAGCATTCCCATCCAGACGAAAGTTCATGTCTCCCATCCAGAAGACGTAGTCGTGAAAAAGAATATTTGACGTTTCTTGATAAGAGAAAACCTGTCCTTGAAGAATTTCTTGGTAATCCTCGATCCGCTCTTTCAGCATGTGGTCATGAGGCGTCAAATGGGAGTTGACGAAACAAATAGAGCAACCATGAACAACAAGTCGAATGGAGATGGCACCCTTATTTCCCCACATTCCACCAAATCCCCGTCGCGTCCAAAGAGTTTCAACATCTCTGAGGAAAACTAGATGACTCCGTTTTAAATAGAGGCTTGTAACCAGACCTTGCATTCGTAGAGTGTGGATTTTGACGAAGGTGAAAGGTGCCAGAGTTTCTTTTATCTTAGCTGTCCAAGGGTCGTCGAATAGAGTGTCCCACACCATATTTTGGGGCTGAGCCTTAACCTCTTGCATAGCAATTACATATAGATCTGGAACTTTGACGTATTTGGATTTCTTGGAAGATGATCCCGTATCCAGTCCAAGGATGGGTCGAAGGTCATCATCTGGCCCAGGGAAGCGCGTTGCGACATTGTAAGTGAGGCTGTAAATTAGGAAATCTTCCATCTCTTCGGTAGTAAGTAACAAATAAGGATTTGCTTGGGGAAAGTCAATGAAACGAGAGGGAAAGAAAGTCCTTTTGCTTTCACAATATCATTGACCCATTAATCCCTTCTTGCGTGAACTGCAATTCAAGTCAAAATCCGAAATTAAACAGAGTTTCCTAAAATCGATGTGAAATCCAAATTAAACCGTTTTCTAATTTGGTCTCCACCAAGAATTAAATGTATTCACTTAATTATCAATTAAGTAGTCAGCCAATGTGGCAGTGTCCCTCACACTGAAAAATTGATACTAAAAGTAATTTTAGCAGAACGTCGTAGTTTTATCCTCTAAACTCCTTTTTGTTTCCCACAACTTGAATTGTCCAGTTTTCATACAGAATAGCAATAGATACAATTATTTCTCAACCACCAATGCCAACTTGGGATTACCATCTCTATTTGATTGCATAATACTTATTCTCTCTCGCTATCTGCTATACGAAAAAGTTGCAGACCTTCAATCAAATCAATATTTATCCCATGTCAATGAAATAGAGCAGGAATTCAATCACTTGATAAGATGCTTCTCGCTTACATGATTTCACAGATACGGGAATGACGGAGCAGATAAATAAAAATTTTGATCAGTTGAAAGTTCAACAGCAGAACCAATAAATTCCCCACATCCCCCGAAAATACCCGCGAGTGTGGGTTCGGGTACTTTATGGAAGTAGAAAATGTTTGACAGGAATTAAAAAAAATATTCATCGACTTATTGTCAGTTTTTTGGGCGAAAGCTAATTTATTTGTTACTCAGTGAAAATGAGTGGAAGTGGTGGAGAAAGCCCTTCCTTCTCCAACCCCGTGGAGAAATTTGAAGAGTCCTTTATGGTAATTTGCAATTTTTATAACGAATAATTTTACGGTTTGGATTTAGTAATTTTAGTAGTGTCAAATGTTCTTACCTGATTACTTGACTGTTTACAGAGCTGTTTATCCGCTCTGACAAAGGAGGACACCCTGACGAATGTGGATAAGGACGAAATCCGGGCGGATGTTGAGCAAGGACTTCTCAATGTGATATCAAGTGCACGGACGGTGGAGGCATATTTTTTGAAGAAACGATTGGAAATTGCAGCTCAAAAACCAGAACTTCAGATAAAAGATGACTCAAACGAGCTGAGACTCGAGGTTATGAGAAAGGATGAGCTACTTAAAAAGAATTTTGAAAAGATTACTCATTGGCAATCCATTCTGAATGATGTGCAGTCAACGGGTAAATTTTGCAATGTTGATATCATGCTGTTGAATTATTTGGGAATTTTCATTTTGTAAATGTTGTTTGCTATAGGAAAACAGCAAGTTTTAGTTGCTCAATCAAACAATGGACCACAGGGAAATTATCCACACGGAGGAGTAATGACACAGCAAGGGGGTCCCATGTCTGTCGGGCCAATGTCAGTAGGACCTGGGCCAATGTCAGTAGGACCTGGACCAATGTCAGTGGGGCCAATGTCGGCACAACAGGGCCCAATGTCTGTGGGACCGATGTCGGCACAACAGGGCCCAATGTCTGTGGGGCCGATGTCAGTAGGTCAAGGTCCAATGTCTGTTGGACCGATGTCGGTAGGACCTCATACACCCGGTCCTATGACACCAACGGGATCAGGAAGACCAAATACACCGGGATCAGGAAGACCTCAAACACCTGGGATGGGTGGACCAAGGATGCAATCAGCCAATATTGGTTATTCCCCCTCCATGCATCAACAATCTATGGGTTCTCCACAAATGGGCCCTGGCAGTATGATGGGTGGTGGAGGGAGCGGACACGGGCTTCAAGGACCCTTAGCATATCTGGAGAAAAGTACATCTGGAATTGGAATGGGGGACAGATGAATTAAAATGTGTATGGTTGGTAGATCAAGTCAACGGTTATAAACAGACTTCCTTATACTAAAAATTTTGTATTCTGTGTCATATTCATCTTTATGTAATATCGACACGTAAGTTTAGTTTGTTATGCTACTGTTTGTAATTCATGTTTTTTTCGTGGTTAAGTTTCACGCTAAACGAATGGCTATAAACCGGAAATGTACTTGACTTGAATTAAAGTTATTATTGTCGGTCAAGCCCTATACGCCAATTAGTGTTAAGCCAAGAAAAGAGTTGAAGATAATTTTGTATTAATCTCTCATATGTGTCATGTCATGTGTCGCACTACAAATAAATTATAAATTAATTCTTTACCATGTACACACTAGTAAAAAAAACAGCGAGTCAGTAAGAAATGTGCACGACCAAAATTCGACTATTGACTGATTAGCATTAGCGAAAATGAGTTTCTCCATCTTCCATGCAATAAGAGAAGACGGATACATCATCCAAAACCATTACGTACCGGCTTATAAAACTTTGTGCATAACATTACAATGACATTGCACCATCCCTTCATAATTCTTAGCATGCAAGTAAAACCTACCCAATAAAATAACAACCTGTGGCTGGAACCACTTGCATATAAGTTAGGATTTAGGATATAAGCAGGTGCATGATTCACCGTTGACATTGCATGGTCTCCCGGTCTACCTGCCTTTTTGACACAACATAACCAACCACCACCGCTTTAAGCGTTGTTTTACATTCAAGTATTGTTACTGGATATTACACCGACTTGTTTGTTATAGTGGCATTGTAGCAGGGTGAAAGCAAAGGGTTGAACCAAATCGTCTTATATTCGATCGAGCTCTTGAAATTATTATTGGAAATCACGTTTCACCTTGCGACTTACTTGTGTTAAATCCGTCCATGAATATTCTCTCAATATTGTTAAGTCTAGACTCAAGTTAAATTTTTAAGCAATCAAGTAGAACTATACACACCTGTCTCATTGTATCGCTCTGGTTTACATCTTATAGTAATCGCTGTAATTTAAGAAAATGCAAAGGTGTTACATCGAAGTGTGAATTGAGAGCTCGTTATTACTTAGACATTATTGGTTTCTTGCAATAAAGCGACTGGTAATGCAGTACTGCTTATGATTCTATACATTCCGGGAGCAGCGTCATTGGAATATCTGTACCACCTTTGGTTCAATACTAGCTACAGGATAAGTAAGATCTTACTGGATCATGAGTGGTTAAATGCAATTAATTACCGTTTATCTTGCAGTATAGCACAGCTTACCAACTTTATCACGAGTTGGGTGTGGTATCGATTTCTTTACAGTCAGCTTCGTAGCATTTTGTACCAGGTAAGATTCAAATGAAAAGTTACGGATATGACAGGCTCTTCATTAACTAATCTATTACATGAATTACAGACAAACGAATAGTTCATCCACTACTCATTTTCAATTACCTCATCCACTGCCTGTCTTGAGGACAAAATGCCTCCTTCAAACGGAAAGAAATACTCTCCAAATAAAGGGAAAAAGCAAGGGGATGACGGCGGTTTCAAGGCATATCTGTACAATCCCAATGACAAAACGGTGTTGGGACGCACATGGAAATCATGGGGGAAAATTATTCTGTTCTACGTTTTGTTTTATGCTGGTTTAGCACAATTCTTCTGCCTCAATTTTTACATATTTTACCTCACACTCAACATGGATGCGCCAAAGTTGCAGTTGGAAGAAAGTTTAATTGGTACCAATCCTGGATTAGGATTTCGCCCGATGCCAGGCATGTCCAACTTTTTATAATTCGAACGATTGGGAGTCAAAAACATGTATCTTCATGACCTGATTTTATTAATAATTTTTTTTTGCAATTGTTCCACCAGATCGTGTCAGAAGTGCGGATTCCACATTGATCTGGTTCAGAAGGAATGTAAGGTTTTTCAGTTTAATCGGAACTGATTTTTTGGGAAGTGCTTAATACGTATAAATAGATGCCTAAGATCTAAATGATTTTGGTTTTGACTCGCTTTTTCAGGTTCCCAGCGATTACAAATTTTGGTCGGACCAATTGACAAAATTTGTTGATGAGACTGACACTGGAAAAGAAGGTGCTGGAAGTGTGAATCTTCAAGCTTGTCATCTTGGTGAAAATAAGAGAGCAACTGCCACGACAGCGTGTAAAGTCAAAATTGAAAATTTAGAATTTTGCAATAAAAACAATTTTTTCGGATATCAACGCGGTGAGCCCTGCATTCTCATCAAACTCAACAAAATTTATGGGTGAGTACAACTATTAGGCAGCGATGTGGATACAAAATTCGCCGAGAAATTGATAATTTAAAAAATCTTAATAGTTGGGTGCCTGAGCCATACGGATATGATGAGAATGATCGGTTCAGTGAAATCCGCCTACGTGAAGATTTGGACAGGGAAGTGCTTGAAAAACGTATGCCAGATGATCTAAAACAACACATTTTGAATCAAACTCGAAGACTTGATCCAAGAAATTTAAATTTCGATTCCACGAGAAAAATGCTGTTATCAACGGTACATAAAATTGACGCATTTTTGTTTACTACAGTTTATCATTTCAATGAATTTATAGGTATGGATCAATTGCGATGGTGAGAATGTAGCAGACACCGAAAACATTGGAGGGATTAGATACTACCCGGATCGGGGAATTTATGGGTTTTATTTCCCATATTTAAAGCAGCAAGGGTATCAATCTCCATTTATTTTTGTGGAATTAAAAAACCCCATGCCCGGAGTTGTCATTAATGTGGAATGCAAAGCTTTTGCCAAAAATGTGAAACCAGACAGATTGGCACGACTGGCGACGACACATTTCGAAATTTTAATTGACTAGTAAAGTATTTTGATTTTATTTCTGTTTTTTGTTCAGAAACTTTGTGTTTTAAATTAGTTCTAATAATTGTGTTCCCCTTCCTAGTTTTCTTGTACCTTTAATTTTTGTTACTACTATTTGACTTTAAAAATCTACATCCGTCCACCTTGCAATTGCTGTAGTCTTGTGTTCAGTTTTAACCATAGCCATATTTTATTTTGAAGTACTTTAGATGGTGGAATGGAATTTCAGGAATATTTATGTTCAAAATGAAAAGCTAATTTCGAACAATGACATGAATTTTGAAAATGTATTTATCCTATATCCGTGTGCCTTTGCTCTCACTAAACAGACATGTTAACATTTCGTACTACTTTATGTATTTATTAGAATCTCAACAAACAGACTTGCAGTTAAAATGTTGACTATTGCTAACTTATGTACAAAAAGCTTATAAAAATCATGGCTTTTAATGCATTTCAGACGAAACTTACAAAGAAATAGTGCGTTTTGTCTTTTAGTACTTGTATGCATATTTGTATAGAGATTTTTTTATAGTAAATGAGAAATTTAATAACCTCTGATATGTAATAAATAAGTCAAAGTTTCACATATCAATCTTCTATGAGCACTACCAATATTCATACCAAAACTTTGCACTGGAGAAATGAGCGACAAACAATTACATACAAATAATTTGCATAGTGCAAGTGTAAGTTGCATGCAATTTTGCTACAATTGTTGCATGGTACCCCGACCTGGCAAACTTTCTCTTGTCGGTTTTTTGTCTCAATCAAAACAAGAATCAACTGCTTGGCTCACGTTGCAAATTTTGGTCTGCCAATTAAATCCTGTCATCCTGTGGTAATTTGGTAATAAACATTTTCTTGCTAAAATTTTCTGACAACGGTGCCCTGATTTTCATCTAATTGCCATAATTTCCTTTGTAGGTGCTGTTTGTTAAACACTCGGCAGCATGCACAATTTCCAATTTTGATTGACCAAGTTGGGCTGGATTTTGGTGTCTAATCATAATCAACAGTCAATCTAAATGGGGACCACCACGGAAGAGATTTTGGACGCTTGCGTTGGAAATATTGGACGTTTGATAACATTCACGTTTCACTTTTTTGAGTTTCTTCTTGGAATAAGTTACTTTGTGGGAGGAACCTTGGTACGATGGATGCTATTCATGGGAACAATTATGACGGAAGGGGTCTTTCAATCTTGGGACATTCTTAAACTCACCGGAGCAGAATTATGGGACTTTGGAGTGGGACTTGTCAAAATAGTGTTACTGCTTTACTACGGGGTCATTTTGGTTTTTGACTGTAAGTAAAATGACTAATGTGGGTGGATGTTTGTTTGGATGTCTTTTAATTAACGTATTGTATTTTGAAATTGGTTTAGCTTTCGTCGTGATAATAACTGATCTCAAATCGTTCTCTATTCACGTGGTCCTAACCATTGGGGAACAACTCAACCATACGCAAGCCGCCGTTATGGATCACACTTCCAGAACTTTCTCCACAGTGCCTAAAACGCTTTGTCAGTCCTTAATGTTTATTGGAGAGAAGACAACATACTTTCTACTTGCGATGATGACTGTCATTGGGGATTTCCTTACACAGCTTATCCTTGCTCCTGTAAATGTCATTCGAACAGTGGTTCTGTTTCTTGCTCAACTTTTGGACATTCCATTTTATATGTATGACGTTTTTTATTGTATTCCACGATCAGGGAAAGCAGGACTTGTTGTCGTTGCTGTTCTTTGTGTAATTTATTGGAAAGTTAATTTCCTTGCTATTCCACGGCTTGCATTGAATCTCGTCAAATCCCTGTGTAGAGGTATTTTAAAATTCTTTTCAATTCTGAGAAACTACAAAAGTATTTACCAACATGTCGTGAACTATGGTAGTGGGGGCACGGGACAAAGCAATGATAATGATACTAAAGCTCTTTGCGTTGTCTGTCAAGATGCGAGTGTACAATTTATCAGCTTGCCATGTAAGCATGTGTGCTTATGCTATTCCTGTGTTAAAGCTTTAGTCGACATCGACAATCGATGCCCGTTGTGTCGAGGGGCTGTCACAAAATTTGAAAGGGTTTACATTCCCCTTTAATAGTCACAAACAAAACCACGTACCAAAGCTCTTTGTTTGCCAAAATTCAACGTTACTTAATTACGGCAGCAAAACTGCTTATGAGTATTGAATAATTATTATTTTTCGACAATAAGTGTATGCAACTGGAAGCAATAATTAGCTTTGTAAGCTTAACAAATGTTTAACTGTATCTTCTGATTTGTTGTAAAACATGTACGCTTTTATATTTTAAGTACGTTTGAGATTGCGACAATGTTTATGTTTTCAACAATATATAAAATCTTTCAGATTCATATTGTGAGTTGTAATTCTAATTCATTCATGTGTACTTTCCATGTACATATTATTAGTGTTGAGCATCAATTAATTAGCCACTACTGAACTCGCAATTCTTATCGTTAAAGTTAATTCCCTTCATATAGTGTCATTCTAATACCAGACAAGCCCAGACACGCAGGTCAATGGCATGCAAAATATGAATACGGCCATACTTATCATTGGATTTGCTTTCATGCGGTAAAATATGAGAAGGTGACATCTAAGCATAAGCATTGTTTTTGGCTGATAATGAAATTGGAAAATTTCCATTCATTCACCTAAAAAAAACATTGGACTATTTTAACTCCAGTTAGGAGTCTTAATTTAATACTCTTAAAGATGCAGCCATCCGTCATGTGAATGAATGGAACTTGAAACTACTAGGATACATATCCATTGACTGACAATAAGAAATAAATTCACAATAATCCTGCAATGTTATCTGTAATTATGTACAACCCGATTGACTTTGGAGTCCAAAGTTTGGACTGGGAGTTGCTAGTTTCGGACATAAATCTGCACTCTTGTCAGGTGCCAAATGGACAGTAAGAAACGACCACAGTCTTCCCAGTTCCTCCGAACACTACCTTTCTCAGACAGGCTTCTTCATTGCAATTAAGTTTTGAATAAATCTACTCAAAATGGCCGAAAAGTCTGAAATAAGGAGCTCCCCTTCAGCAGAAACGTTGATAAAAAAAGTTCCAGGAATCAAAATGTCCATGAAAGACCTTAATCTGTCGTCAACTGCGGTCACAGACGTTCGAGGAAAAATGAAAAAATTTTGGGAGCAATACGATCCCACTCCAAAAAGCATGATGCTCTGTTCCGCTGCCAACCATGAGCTCGCTGCAGAGGATCTTCTTCAAGTTTTGAAAACTTGTCCAGCCTTGAAAGGAAAAAGAGTTTTGGAATTGGGAGCAGGAATTGGGTAAGAATCAGTTTTTTCAACCTTTACGTTTTCCTATTTTTTGAATAAATCATAATACAGGAGGTTCACCACCGAACTGGCCAAAGTGGCTTTGTCCGTCACTGCCGTGGATTTTATTAAGTCGTACACTGACCTTAACGAAGAGACAAATGGGCACAATCCTCATGTCACTTTTCTGACCGCGGATGTTACGGAGCTGGAAATTCCTCCAAATAGGTGAGTACATACTTATTTTATGCACTCTAAAAAAATCCCCTGAATGCGAAGTAAAATTTCATTTTGCCTTCTTGGCCCAGTTTTGATATTGTTTTCAGTAATTGGCTACTGATGTACTTGTGCGATGAAGAAGTTGAGAAACTTACCGTAAAAATGCTTTCATGGTTGAAAAATGACGGTCACCTATTTGTTCGAGAGTCTTGTTACCGACCTTCAGGTTAGAATAATAATGGCATAATACATATGTGGAAGCAAAGCAAGGCAAATGTTAAAATTATCATTCTGCCTGGAGTGTAGGAGACATAAAACGAGAAACAAATCCCACATTTTATCGTTCTCCTTTGGAATATTTTCGCATCCTGCAGCAGAGCATTTATGAGGACAACAGAAAACGGGAATTCTCGTTTTTATGCGAAAATGCTTTCTCAGTAGAGGCCTACATTCGGGTAAGCTATCTTTTTATTCCAAACCAGATCGTTTGTAATAGTAATTGACAGACGCCAGAAGCAGTCATTTGATTGCATTCAACTTTTGTTCACATTGAAATTTTCAAAGCGAGCAAAATCCAAGCCCTTTGCTAATTGTTAGTGAGTGGTTCGATAAAATATTGTGTGGAATCCAAAATCACAAAAACATATTATGATATTGCAAACAAAAATAATTACTTCGTTTTATCTATGTTACTGCACTAAAAGCATTTAAACCGACATACCTAGTTTGTTTAGTCAGTCTAGCTAAAACTTACGTGATTATTGCAAGGTTAACATTTAGTGGAAAATTTTGTAATATGGAATGATTTTCTAATGGCGTGATGGCTCGAGCGAGGCAGGCAATAAGCAAGAATTTTCTGAACTAAACTGCATACTTTTCATATTCCATTGCTTCATTGATAAACCGGTGTTGGTCTTAATTATGAATTGACAAAAAGTCGCAAGTTGCTGAACTGGTGGTGTGTTCGTGTGTGATAAAAGATCAAGTTCAAAGTTAACCTTCAACCCATAGCTCAACCGAAGGTCAAAGTTAATTGAGATAAAATTAGTCTAGTTATTGATTTCCTCTGCTGTATTTTTGTAAATTGGCATTTTCTTATTGGATACAATTATATTTCAATAGTCAGTTTATGATGTAGGTACTTCTTTAGCCACTTTGTAAAAAGAAATTCGTTGCTTGTAAAACAATCTAAAAAGAGCCGATACCAATCACTGGATTTGTGGTTTGCAAAATTTGTTAAATACTAAATTAGTAATTTTGAGAAAGTATATCTATCAATTTAGCTTATTGTATAATACAGATGTGATTGGCAAATCGGTTCTCAGTTTCATGGACTATTAAAAAGCATTTCCAGATTATATTATACTGCAGCAAAATATTAAATGCTTGCCAAACCAAGTTTTGCTGAATGAATCCAGTGATCGGCGGAGGATGGAGGAATTCTCCGGAGGATGGAGGCAAATCTCCCCTCCATAGTCCTCCACCTCCATGCCTCCTGCCTCCATCTGAAATACCTTGCCTCCGCCTCCATGCCTCCTGCCTCC
>JAAXNX010002986.1:0-11834 GCA_036491905.1 Folsomia manolachei
CGCGAAGGTTAACCTTACCAAGGAAAAATATGCAAAGCTGGGTATGAATCCTTTAAAATTAACGATTATCCTCGATAAGGTTGGCTTATCTTCATAATTTGGGTTAATTTTGTTTACCAGACGCTAAGGAAAAAGAGTCGAAATCAAAATGGCACTCCAAAAAATTTGCACCACCACAAATTCAGGAGGATTACGATGAAACGGGACGACCTAAATTAAAAGTTGCCCTATTATATGGACCACCGGTAAGTGGTTATCCTTTAAAATATGATAAATTATCGTTGATAAGCTTTAATTTTGAATTGAACCATCTTTTCCAGGGTCTCGGGAAAACGACAGCCGCCCATATTATCGCCAAACATGCGGGTATGCCAAAATGCCGGATTATTTGCATAGTTTAGTTGCTTATCCCAACCTTTGACTAGGCTACTCCGTCCGGGAAATAAACGCTAGTGACGACAGATCCGTAGATTTCTTCCGTAAAGTTCTGGACGACGCCCTTTCGTCCCGATCCGAGATATTTCACGACGGGAAACCAAATTGTCTTGTAATCGATGAAATTGATGGTGCTCCGCTGGTAAGACACAAATAGTTTGAGTAATTTATGACCCAGCTCCTTTTATCCGTACCTTTCTTCCTATTCCAGCCCGCTGTGACCGTGCTATGCGACCTAATTTCTGGAAACGCCACGGAGAAAGGGAAGAAAAAGCTCAAAAAAGTCCTTAAACGCCCAATCATCTGTATTTGTAACGACCTTTACGCCCCGGCGCTAAAAGAACTGAAGAAACTCGCCCTAATCCTTCCCTTCAATGCCGTTACCGTCCCCGCCTTGGCGGAGCGACTGGAGGAAATATGCTCCCGAGAATCCCTCGGCCTTGACACAACCACAATCCTTTCTCTTTGTGATAAGTCGGACTGCGACATTCGCTCTTGTTTATCAACCCTGCAATTTCTAAAGACTAAAAAAGTTAGTCCAAAGGATGCTCTGTATTCCCTCGTGGGGATGAAGGATAAGACCAAAGGACTCTTTCCGGTTTGGTCGGATATCTTTACGATTCCGGATGGGTAAGCTTTATTATTTTTAATTTTGAAGTAAAATTCTGCAATTTATGTAATTATCTTGTTTTCTTTAGAAAGAAGAAGTATTCCACCGATGAAGACAATTCTAAACCGCAAAACCGCTTTAAAAACATGTTAAGGACCGCCCAAAGTTTTGGAGAGTATGAAAAATTGCTGGGTGGAGTATTTGAGAATTATTTACGAGTTAAATTTAAAGACTGCTACTTTGAATCGGTACGTTTAACATTGTTAACTTTTTTAAAGTAAGCTCACAATTACATTATTTTTTTATTCCAGATCCTAGACGGTCTCAGCTGGACAAATTGGTTTCACGATATCAATTCTGAGATAACATACTCTCAGAACTATGTACTGATGGGTTATCTCCCAATTTATTTTGTAGCCTCCCACTTCCTATTTGGACAACGGTCGGGATGGCTCAAACTTAATTATCCTTCGAATGATGTAAGTTATGGTTCATAGGCTGGAACTTCCAGCAAAAATTACTTTCATTTGTTCATTTAATGTTCCAACTGTTCATCTACTTTTATAGATTACTCAGAAAATAGCTCGCAGCCGGTCCACAATAAGTAATGTCCTATCTGAGATAACGCCATCAATTGGCCGGTTCCTAGACCCTTATGACGCCGTCACAGATCTATTTCCATCACTCATGGGAATCATTCAGTCACAGACCTGTTTCCATCCCTCATGGGAATCATTCAACCCGGCACGATTCGACCCGTGAGTATTTATCTATTAAAGAATAACTATATTTCTTGAAATTACACTAATTTTTAATTTAATTAATTAATCTAATTATTATAGGTTCCTACCCAAATTTGGTCAGCTGGAGAAAGAGCCACCCTTCAGAACGTTGTCCATCTCATGATTTCTTACAACTTGTCCTACATCCAAATGAAGGGTGCGGAGACGGGAGCCTATAATTTTATATTGGAGCCGTAAGTGTCTAAATTAGAGCTTTTAATTACCTTAGGTCATATCTTTAATTATTTATTAACAACCCCAGGGACGTTGGAACTCTAGTAAAATTCAAGGTCCAAGAAATCTCAGGAACCAAACAGAATTTTGCTTACTCCATTAAACAACTCATAGCTCGGGAGATTGATACTGAGAAAATGCGAAGAACTGATCACACTAAGGAACCTGAGCTCGAGTCTTCCAACAAAAAAGACACACCCACAAGCCAACCAGACTTTAAAGTACCGAAACCACTGACAAAATCTCTTCCTCCAGTGACAGTGGTAGGTCGACAAGCAAGCTAATTTAGAAGATTTGTAGTAACACCTATATCACCCTTATTTTAGGATCCAACAATGACAACAGACTTTTTTGGGCGTCAGGTCAAAATATCTGCGCAAAGTTCACAGGATTTACTTGCACTGAAACGTAAGAAAAAGGAATAATTTACAAGAAAAGAGAAACTTAACAAATTAATTGGCCAATTTTAATTTATGAAACAATTTCTTATTTTGTATTGTTTACAGGTCGGTCATCCGGGATCTATTTTCGGTTCAAGGAAGGATACAGCAATGCCGTGAGAAGATTTGTGAAGATGAAGGATCTTGAATAAGGTCATGCAATCGGACAATATTTTAAATTACATTATCTATTTATCATCGATTTTGATTTACAATACATACAGAAATACATAAATAACTTAATCTCGTATAGTTTGGTTCTAAGAAGATAATTCCTTTAAAGACAAATTAAGTTATTGGCAAGTTATCGGTAGTGAGGATCTTATCTTATTCATACAATGTCGCCAAATTAGCTAGGACCCCCGTAATCTTGGTCGTTAGCTCATTAAATGTCTGTAAAGACCTTTGGTGGCCCTTAAAGAAATCCAGGATTCCACTTCCACTGTCCTCAGAAGAAGTCCATCCTCCCTGTCCAGCCGCAGCCCCTTCATAAGCCATACCCATAGCCCCCACTGGCTGCCGGGGTCTTGAGCGGTTTGGACGCAAAGTACCACAAGAATAGAAAGATAAAGAACCAAATAATCCCAACAATTATCGCGATTACGACAGGAATCACGGGAAATCCATAGGATTGCATGGTTCCTCCACAAGTGCCGCCTTCACAGCCCTGGAAAGTATGGATGGCCTCCATTGTTTAATTGTGTTTTAAGGTCGCATTGTTCAAAACTTGGTCAAGTTGTCCATTGTTCTCACCTTCCGTCCTAATTATTGGTCACGTAGTTCTGTGAAGGTCACTAAGTTATAAGTATTTTATATACAAGGACTTAGGATTAGTCTTATCACGTCAAGATAACCCCTGACTAACTATGATACTCGTCCAGAAGTTCCTTAGAGAAAAGTAGTCGCAGGAAGGGTACGTCAAGGGGGCAAAAGGTCCAAAAGAAGAATCTAACCTAAATATTGTCAGATTGTCACTCTTTTTATGAAATACTTTATTTCCAAACTCTTAGTTTCTCTTACCGGACAAAGTCTCCCTTTCTCTGGTTCCTTATCCAGGGACTCCTTAGTACTATTAGTGACATTATGACCTTCTGCAACTCCTTCCAGGTCAAATCTCTCCAAATTTGGGCCCGTTACCGACTCCTCTGTGCTTGTATTAGCTCCCCAAAGCCGATAATTTTTCTGTTTTATTTTAGACGGTGCACAAAAAGAAGCTTCTAGCTTCCTCCGGCTCCTCCCCTTCCGTGGGAGTGCCTCTCACTAACTCTATCAATTTTAAAAGTAGCAAAAACTGGCCGAGGGACCATAGCAGGGAAAATATTCGCAAAAGTCGCATCTTAAAAAGGTTCTTTAAGCTTCTAAACGCTTTAGGAAGCAAATCTAGAATAAAATGCAGGTGAACTGAAGGCAATTAGGAGATCTCTACACCTGAGAAATGCTAATTTAACCTCTTACGGGTACCGCTACTCTCTCATGAATATATGCGAAATTATAGCTGCCAATTCATATGGATNTAAAATGCAGGTGAACTGAAGGCAATTAGGAGATCTCTACACCTGAGAAATGCTAATTTAACCTCTTACGGGTACCGCTACTCTCTCATGAATATATGCGAAATTATAGCTGCCAATTCATATGGATTGGATCCATGTCACTAGACTAGGTCAAGCTGCATTTTCATGATTTGCATGGATTTTTGGTAAAAACGTTAAAAACAAAAATTGCCCGACTTATCACCCATTTCAGGATTTTACTTTATTCAATAAATTAAAGGGTAGAGGCTCAGATGTGGTTGATAGAGTGCTGGATGTGGTTATCGCCTTCAACTAAATTTTAATTTACTATTTGGTTTCTTGTGGTTATCTTTATTGAGATGGTCAGAGTTGTCCAGGGCCTGGAACACGTTATCCGTTAAAGAAGCCATGATAGAATCCGACGCCTTCCTCCCCGTAGGATATGAAATCCGGGTAGAATACCCGGAAGAAGGTACACCATAAGCTGGCGCAGGCGGTGGACCATAGCTTGGCGCAGGTGGTGGACCATAACTTGGCGCAGGTGGAGGTCCATAGCTTGGCGCAGGTGGAGGTCCATAGCTTGGCGCAGGTGGTGGACCATAACTTGGCGCAGGTGGAGGTCCATAGCTTGGCGCAGGTGGCGGTCCATAGCTTGGCGCAGGTGGACCATACTGCGGTTCCGGACTAGGTCCATATCCATATCTGTCAATTAAACGTTTAAATAAATGTCCCTTAGAAATTTTAAACCGAATTTAAACCCGAATTTGTGACCCACCCTTCTGAATGCCCTTTTTTACTTCCCGTCGCAATAAAATTTTTATAAAGAAACAAAAATATCCCGGCCCAAATAATCCCGGCCTTCACCGCAGCTATAATTTGGATCAGAGGAAATCCGGAAATGACATTGTTCGTGTTACACGCACCGGAAACGCAGCCCTGCAAACAATTTATCAATGTCACGACACCCGGGTTCCGGATATTTGTGTCACTTACCGGACAAGCTCGCTCCTCATCCCCAATTGTTTTGGAGTCTGCTGGAAGTCCGAGATCAGTCGTTTCAGGCCCTGCATCAAGAAAAACCTTGTTCTTTTTCTTGTTCAACTGCTTCTTGACACTTGAGGGCCCTTGACCTTGACCATGACCCCTTAAATCAAGGTCTAGGTGACTCCCCTGACCGTAGTCGACGTCGTAATCATCTTCTGACGCCTGTGGCACCAGTGCCGGCTTCTTTTTCCTACGAGGTGGTCTTCGTGTCGAAACATCTTCATCTGGATAAGGTAGATGATATCCGGCAAACTGTGAGATATCTGATAAGGGCTTATCTTGTTCCTCCTGTTGTTGCTGGGGACGTTTCCTCCGTCGCTTATCCCCACCTTGCTTATCCTTCTTCCTTTTTGAGCCAGTACCCGGACTCTCAATTTGTGATTGACCCGTTTGCTGAGCAAACTGTTGGAATTGCGGAATTGTTGGAAACTGACCAAATCCTGGGCCTTGGTTCAGATAAGCTGGATTCAGATAAGGTAGATTCTGACCCGGAAAAGGCAAGTTTCCCTGTGGGTGGAGAAACGGGGGCAGAAATTGTCTATAATTGTCAGAATTTGTCTCATTTTCCTCACTTGAAAATAACGAATCTGATGGAATTAAAGCGTCGTCACTCTCTCCACCCACTTTTGAGGCACACCCACTCCTTAAAGTTAGTAATAGAGCTAAACACCATAAAATATTGAGAGCCTTCATTCTCACACCGGAAGGAGGACGAGTAAGGCGTCCTCTTCCTCTTGAAGCTGTACTTTTATCACAATTTATACCAAACAATGTTTAACAATCACATCCTATTCTGGGCGCCGTGGCGTGAGGGGAATAATTCCGACTTATCTGCTGTCAAGATCCTTCCCAGGTTCAAGGGCAAATGTTGACTGAGCTGAGAACAAGGAAGGAATGCTAATTAGGACATCTTCTTAATGACTCCGTAAAAGAAAGTTGACAAATCTTAAACCAAATTGACTTCCATTACACTAATTTACCCATTTCTATGCCGGACGCCGCAAGCGGTGTCTATAAGACACTGTCTTATGACCACTTTCTTGGCACAATGACATTTTGTGTGACAATTTACTCTGCCTGGTCACGCTAAAATGGTAATGAACGAGTAACACAGCCTCGGAATTGTTACGACAAACGCTTTAATTTTAACCTTATCTGTCATGATTATAGGTAATAAATCAATAAATATAGGACAGTTCGATCTGCTATGATTTTTCCGCAATTTTTCGATAAGCCTCAATCCCACTTGTTACCAGAGTTGTGAGCTGATTCAGGTCCAAATTCCTTAAAACTCGTCCAAATCCAGAGTCATTCATTTCTCGACCCCATCCAGAACTGCCACTGTCACTCCCATACCCATGACCGGACGATGTCGTTCCAATATCTGACCTGGACACCGTACAAAACAAATTAGTGACATAAATTCCAGACCTTAAATTGCCATCTCTTTTTGTCTCACCACTTGCGACCAATCGCCCAAACAATAGCGATTGTAATTAGACCCGCAGCTGCAGCAATGAGGACAAGAATCACGGGATAAAATCCAACCTGAACATTTCCCTGACATCCCTGACGCTCTTGTGGGTCCTAGCGTTTCGAAATTTGACAAAATATTAGCGTCAGTTCACCCAAAAAGAGTGTGGCGTCACTTACATTGTTTCCAGAAGTCATTGGGATTGTCAGAGAATTTTGTGTGCCATTATTGACTTGTTTAGGTCTTCTTCTTGGCTTATCACGAGTGTTATCCTTGCCCCCAGTTCCATCTTCTAGAGCCAACTGGTCTCCAGGTCTGTCCCAAATGCTCCAAGAAGCAAAAGGAGAATCATCTTTCAGTCTGGAATGGATTGCTCTAGAGCTGAAAGACTCGGCAGGTGGGTGCGGTTTAGACTTATTTTGATTGCTTGACATGCTCCACACTTGACACCAAGTTAAGCTGAGAAGGAGGCACGCGAGGGTGTGGTTGTAGCCCATTGTTTATGAGAATATTCTCAAATATTTTGTGAACAGAAACAGAATTGAACCTGAGACGGAAATTTTAGGTTCTATTTGTGCTACGGTATCTCTTTGGGTGGTAAAGTAATGCCTAAATCTTTACTTTCCTACATGAATACATTATGCATTGGATCTTAAAAAAAATTGTAATGCCTTCCCTCCCCAGGATAACTCTCTTTTTCAAGAAATTGCAATTTCCAACTGCATTGCACCGACTAATCTAATCAATGCATAATTTTGCAATACATATTCCACAAACAACAGGCCGCCCGAGAAATCTGACCCAAATCCAGCCACCTAACAAGTATCAAACTAAAAGAGTTTAACTAAACTTGCAAATTATTCCACCTCCACCAAAACAAGACATGGAATGCATTATTCAAACCGACTTCCTACCCAACTTCCCCATTTTTAAGGACAAAACTCTACCCAAACTGCGTCTATTTCTAATTTTACAGCATTTTTTATTACGAATCCGACTCTAACCACTTTAACAAACCAACAAACTGGAATTCAACTGAAATCTACTAGTACATCAATGTAATGGACAACTAACAGGCAATAAAGTTTCAAACTCACAACGTCTCATTTACTAAAATAATTCATTCTCCTCCCTCCCCAGCGAAGTACTCCTCCTCCCTCATCATACCAGGGCGACTTTTGCCGATAAATCTCATCCTTCCGCAATTTTGCAATGCGTTCCAAAAATCGAGTCGGATCATTATTTATGGTTTCCAGATACTTGTTGAATCTACAATGTAAAAAAATTGTAATTACTTCAAAATAAGGATAATTAGCAAGTAATACTACGAAGATAAGCACTTACCTGCCAAGCGCCGCCTGCTTCCCTTGAATCCGATGCATTTCCTCCTCCAGCATAGGCTTCAAACACTTCTGCCTCACGTCCTCCCTTATCTTCGTCCACTCCGCGTGCTTGGTGTCGTACTGCTCCTTTATTTGTGATTTAAAAACACATTATTTAAAAACTTGGCATATTTACCAAACAAAATTGATAAGCGCACAATTTGATAAGCACTTACATTACAGAGAACAATGTCATCCTCAATAATAGCGAGTTGGTCCTTGAAAACACTCAGCTTGTCCTAAAAACAGGGACAAAAAATAAAGCTGTCATACTCCAGGTGGCTTATCTAGCCTCCTAGCTTATCTAGAGACTTATCCAGCCACTTATCTTACCCTCGCCCCCGGAACATTCTTGAGAAGTTGAATCTCCTTCTGTATCTCCACCCTTATCTCCTTCTTCTCCCCAATTCGATACGCAATATCATCACAGCGTCTTTGCAGGGTACGAATGACACCCGCCGGATTCGGCGGCACACCCGCCTCCCTTCTCACCAACTCCAGCTCAAACTCCTCCTCCGTGAGGGGTGGTCCTGGAGGAGCAAACTCCAAAACCCCGGATTTAATCCAGATCCGGTGAATCTCTGCTTGAGCCAGTCTCTCAAACTGAGCCTGGGTCATCTGGGGCCCTATTACCCCTCCGGGGGACGAACGAGCTTCTTGGAGCTGTTTCCAGAGATCCTCCACCTCGACGAAGAGGTCATCCACAGAGTCGACACCTTCCACCCAGGTCATCCATGCCGGTCGGGGCCGTCGGGGGGCAGGATTCATGGTTATCAAAGTCCGATAAGGTAAGAGGGGTCAAAAGTCAAAAGTAATAAATTAGGAATTAATTTACGGGATTTTGGAATTTGGCGCTGCCCCAAGTTTGGCCGATTTTCTATGAGCTTTTGTTTGTAATGGGAATCGAGACAATTTTATTGGGAAATGTGAGACAAGTGGGAAATGTGAGACGGGGAATTTGAGACAATTTCTAGAAAATAGGAATTTGAGACAATTTCTAGAATTGGGAAATATGAGACAAAATCTTAAAATCCAATCTTTCCCTGCCAGAAGTGGGTGTAACTCTTATATTTTTTGTTTTTATTGAATTTTCTCTTAACTTTTATACCTTTTTTTCTTACCCGACTATTATATTAACCCAAAGGCGTCTAATTAAGATATCTACTAATAGTAAGTAAGTACATACATTGTTTGATTGACTACATGAACTTATCTCAATTAACCCTTTCCGCCGGAGCAGGCTGTCTGTCACACTAGAATTCAACTTTTAAAACAAAACTGTAAAATATTACTTTCACAACATCCAGTAATTCTAAAGGGATCACTTTTTATAACCTAGACATAATTCATAGCTCATGTGTTTATTACGTGCATAGGAGGACTTAAAAGTTACACTGGCATTAAATATTTAAAAAAAGAGAACAAAGTTTAAACCTTAAAAGGAGCTAACCAACCTATGATAAGTTACTTATCCTAGAATTCCATGTAGGAAGGCAGTACTCGTAGTTATACTAGGTTATTGGTTGGTGGTCTTACACCGGCTTTTACCTGATTGGACATATTTTTATGAATTATTACAGCATTCCTGTAATTTGGTGTATTCCTAACATTTCCGCATTTAAGTTACAATTTCCCTACAAAAGTACTAAGGCTATTTATTTCTAGGATTAGTTAACAAGGTCCATTTTTAAATTAGACAAGCAAACAATTCAATAAAATGACACTGATCAACTCCTTATTGTTAGTTTTACCCTAGTAATTTGAAACAAACCCAAAGAAGTCAATCAATCATATTCCATTTTTCATTGTTATCCACTAAACTAATTAATAATTAGTTGAGTGAGTTCCGGGTGTTATTTCACATTAAAGGATTATTAGTTGTACAAGCACCTTAAATTACTGGGATCTGAATACAATGGAATAAAGTCACTCAAAGATTTTAATGGACTTATCCTAAATTGATTGGAGAACAAGGAACTTTACTAAGAAAAAATTGTCTTAATACTGATGCTTGACTAATTAAGCTGCACACATACCACGCCCAAATATTAATGACTGACTAAAAGAAACACAAGTTAATCCTAATTTAAATGCTTGACTATTATCTTGAGAACAATGAACAACTCTCCATCCAATTGTCTTCCTTTATTCGACCATAAGTTCAAAATGGACTGATCCAGTTCGAGAAGCTCGGTCAGGGATGATATTCTTGGCGTAAGCCTTGCACTCAATATTGACCAGAACTCCGGCTGTGCAAAACCAGAAACAATAGTCAATTCCTGTCATTTATTTGCCAATTATTTCACTCTCAAACACCCCCACTTACGTTTTACCCCCTTAAATTGCACCATGATGAATGGAGAGACGAAATTCTTTTGTTTCTTGAATGGAAAGTAAAAGCTTTGAATAGCAGCCATTGGTTTGTAGAGGATTTCTCCCATATTCTCACGATCTGCGGGGTTTTCACCGTCACAATTGATCCAGACACTGCGGGCAACGTCCTCCTAAGGTCAATAAGTTAGTATTAAGGGTCAGAATTGAAGCCTTAACTCCGTTATAGAGCCTTAAGAGTGAATATTCCAATTAGTTACCCACCTTGGCCGACACATTGTAAATGGATTTCCCGAGTTCATTGAAGATCGTAGTTTTCAACCCTCCTGGGAACTTGTTTGCAGCTACCAATCCTGTAAAACAATGGAAATATTGTCACTTTCCAGCTTATCCTTCCCTGGATAAGCTTACCTTCAATCGCCGACTTAAATTCCTTCTCAGAATACGTATCCGGTCCAAAGGGCTCTGGTTTCCAGCCGTAGATCTGTGGTAAAATCATTCATTTCTATTAAAATCCCTTCCTAATTTCGCCAAATCCTTGTAAACCTCTTACCCGATTGAGTTTAATAAGAACACAAGGATCTCCCGTCTTATATCCGAAGTCCCTTTCCACGGTACAATCCCCGAAATCCGTAGTTCCTACCTCGACCCCACAAGCATTCTTGGAAATCCGCCTTGTCAACCCCGAATCCACACGGTTTGGCGTTTGTTGCCTTCTTAGCCTCTGTACAAAAAAGACATTCTTTAGCTTATCATCTTTCTCTTCTCCAACTGGATAACCAAACCACACCCACCATCCACATATTCCTTGAGTTGTTCACTCCAGAACTTGTAGTCAGAGGGATCCTTCCGATTAAACCAGATCAGAGTTGAGTCCACATTCTTATCTTGATCGGGTTGCGGACGAAATCCAACTCCGGGATTGGTTCCAATCAAACTTTCGCCCAACTGGTATTTCGGGTAGTCGTACGAAATCTGGGTGGTGTGGAACACGTACATGCTCACGCCAAAGAAGAGGGCGAGACCGAAGTAGAAGATTATGTAGAACACGATGATCTTAACTGCAAATACCCGGGGTAATTATTAGTCATTATTAATCCTCATTTTTATCCGAATTTCGGTGTCATTAGTGTCACTAATTAAAGGAGAGCTTGGCTCATAACGAGTTATCAATGATATCAAGATTATACGGGAAGGAGGATGATTACAAACTAAGAACCCGGGTATTAGATAGAGAGTATGAACGTGAACCAAGTTTTGGCAGTTCTTTGGCTATTTTCATCCTGTGGCATTCTCTAGTTTATTTTTATCACTTTGTACCCACTACACGACAAAGATAAGTATTTAGTGTGCATGCAAACTGCAATATTATTTGGATTCCTAGTCATTAATGTCTTGCCAGTCAATATTATATGCAAGATTTTTATTGGAAGAATCTTTCTTTTGGGATACGAATGGAAATAATTGATTGATTTTCATTTAAGCTAACTTATCTGGAGTATGTTTAGTCAAGTATTGAATGTGGTACTTACACCAGGATGACCCCGTCCGGCCCAGGACTTCTCCAGTGTCCCCATTATAAAGGAAC
>JAAXNX010002987.1:0-11832 GCA_036491905.1 Folsomia manolachei
AGTGGTAACGTCGCCATTCGAGTTGAATTGAATTCTTTAATTATTCTTTGTAATTGTGCATGATTAGAGAATAAACTTTGACTGGAAAAGATGATGATGAGCTGCATAATACATTGTGGCTTTGTTGGAAAGTGCGAATAGGTGGATGGACGAGTGTCTCAAAATAGATGTCAAGCAGACGGCTGTCGTTTATTTTTGACACTTTTTCCGTGATGAAAAGATATTAAGACGTTGTTTTAGGCTACTAATAAATTGAGCATACTTAATAGTATTTGAACGGAGCTGGAGTTGGGAACTACGGGATGTTGATTACATTCCTATATTTCTGTCATTGATCCATTTATTATGTCATCAATTTCCCTGCAGTGGCGTTAACCCAGTTTCCGCTAAAAAAAGTTGCATTCACCTATTCTCCGTACGAATCACGCCAATTCACACACAGCCATCATCTATCTATCTCTCAGCCTGTATCGATTCCATCATCCGACGACCCAGCCACCAATTTAAGCTCATATTATTCACGTTTCCGCATTTCTCAAAAATCTATTCAGATCAAATACACAGTCATCAAACTTTCTTTAGTCGGAAACCTTCCTTATAGTATAATTACTCACTATCAGTCCCAGAAACTTGATACCACAGCATAATCCCTCTTTCAACTAACAACTCTGACTGAAAGAGTCAGCTAATTTTTTTTAGCTTTTTTTTTATTCTAGCTCAATGATTAGAGTGAATGGATATCTTCTTTGTGGGGCAAAATGACGATTCGTGAGCAAAACTCACCTACTTATTACCACCTACCGGACCCAGATTCCATCTATTCTCATCACTCTCAATCTCATGACTGTTTTTAGACACTAAAGTTTGGAATGATCGTGAGGCAAAATGAGATGAGATGAGCAAATTGACTTTTGCGTTTTTTATAGTATGAACTGGGCAGTTTGATAACATGCACAGCCATACTTATGAGATTACTTTAAAGAATGCTGTACAAAATTATTAAATATTTGAACTTACCAATCAGCTTTGAAAACTGGGCACTTGGTCGAAACAGTGGATAGTGCTTAGGAAAGTCTTTCTTAGACCAGTAGGTGTTCATAATTACTCTGTAAACCGTCAACCGATCCGCAACACAAGGTTCCGTAAACTTGGAGTTGGCCAATGGAATGAGAAGAGCCAGCAGTGTCGCCAGTACGATCGTTGCGGCTACCATCATTCCCAACCAAGAAGTTTTCATGATGTTGACCACCCCACTGTCCCCTTTCCCCCACGGTTAAGCCAAAGGAAAATAAAATAGCGTGAAAAAACTTGTGCTCTTTCCGTCAATGGAAATCAAGCATGAATGGGGATGATGAGAAAAATTGGTTCACATTCCCAAAGACTGAAGGGACGGAGGATGATAGAGAAAGTCCAGTTGATTAGAGGAGCAGATGGGGGTGATGGGCAAAGTGATTAAGTCGAATGAGATGAGAAATTCTCAATCCACTCTTCTGCCTGGACTGGATTTATTTAGTTTGTCGATAAGACCTCTTCTTCCTGAACTGAGCCATGCAATCCACTAACTAGCAACTGCCCACCATTACTTCCTCTCAACTACTGATTGAAGACAAGACACCAAACACCACCTGTAATATGGATATATCTCTCTACCACCACTGACACTGGATGCTTGGGATTTGGGATGGACGAGGAAAAGTCTCGCGAGACTGCTTGTCTACGTCAACGATGCGTCTCAAAATTTGTGCACTGATCATCCCAAAAGGAACACAAATGTTGTGTAGCATATAAGTCAAGTTAAGTATGTACATACGAACAACAATGATGTCTATGTGTTATGCAATAGTGTGGTATAATAATATCATGGTGTGCCTCCTTTCTTTACGTCTCAAAATTTTGGTATTCGTATCTTCTTAGTCTGGCCAGGATAGGTTGGCATAAATTTTTTTCTGGCGTGGCTCCAATTCAAAGGATTACTATTGATTGGGTTGGACGATGATATGCATGTTTGTAGCAGAAAAGTAGGGATTGAGGAAGCCGGTAATGCTAAGTTCCTGACTACGTAATTCAACAAAGTTCTCGATGGAAAATAATTTTTCTCACGTTTTTGTCCCAGAGTATTGGGGAAAATGTTCAAGTGTTAACTCCACATTGGGCAACTGTTAAAAGTGAGTGACTGATTGCCAGTCTTAAGCTAATCAAAGCAACGGAAGCTCTAAGGGCAGATGTCCACAAAAATAATTTAGATTTTTCTGTTAGTTTTTGGGATAGGGCAAGGTTTCAGAAATCAAGCGATCAAAATTACATGACGTTTACCATTTTCATGAATTTTTACAGCACACTATAACAGTTAGTGAAATTACATGCTCAAATCACGGTCCCTGTGAAAAATTTTGCAAAGTGCGATTATCGCAAACGCCTTGAATTCGACTAGCCAAGCCTTTAGGATACAACTCAGTGATTAGAAAAAAATCAAAATGGGTAAAACTTGTATCATAAAAACACTCTAATTGAAAGCAGATTATCTTCACCAGTCGAGGAGTACGACATGGGTAAACACCTGAGATGACAAGGGATAAGACGTCAAACAATTAACCCTCATCGATATCACTGTAATCGAAACTATTGGCAATATAAGTACCGTCGTGAGTGTGCAAATTAGGTCATAGACCTATCTTGTCAAATCGCATAACATCAAATCTCAGATCGAGTCATGAATCAAAAGATTCATTCATGTCTACTCTCGGTATAAAAATTTCTATGGCTCTCGCCAAGCCAAAATGATGTTTAATAATTGAACAAGTATTGTGCACATCTGGGGTAGATCATGATAAGAAATGTTTGCACCCAAATAAGGGAATATGACATGACACATGCAAAGACGACTGTGACTTTGCAGTAAGATACCTTGAACATTTTCATCCATGTTTGTCTCACCTCTCCTCTCCCAGGTGAGTTTAGCTGCCCTTAGTTTAATATGCATTTTATTTCTTGGTGCAGTTATTCTCTCGTTTAGCATGCATATATTGCAAGGCGTGCGAGGTTGTGATAGCCAAGAAAATGAATTGTATTTATCACTTCATTTTATTTTGGCCAGACAACTAGGAGTCAACTCTCACACGTGCTTTTCTGACTCTTTACAAAACAATCCGTCAAGCCAATCCCTTAACGAAGACACGACAAAATAAATACTTGAACTCCCAAACATCGCCCAGTCAGTAACTGGAATGGAAACCAAGTTATTGATGCATATGGCTTGTGCAATATCTCATGCAAAATAAAATGCACACCTGTAAAATATGTATGCACCTGTGGTAAATAATGACAAAGATCCTTGGCTTGAATTGATTTCAGTTGAGTTGACTCTGACAATGTTTCAAATATTTATACTTGGCCTTTGACAATTAGCCTCCGTCCGTCCTTTTACTGCCTGTCCACCCACCTCCCCAAAATAAAGTCATGCAAAATGGTGGACAACCAAATCTGTGGGTCTGCAATGAGTGCATTCATGTTTTGTTTTTATCCACCACACATTTATTTGTGTCATTCAATTCAAGATAGTTGTAATAGAAATAAGATAGCAAAAAGAGGACGGCAATAAAAATAATAATAAAAATTATATGGTGAAATGATGATGATTGATACATCATTGGGGAAATCGAGTATGATGGTGACATGCTCATGCAGACATATCCCAGTCAATGGAATGAATAAACTTCGAAATCTGGGTGAAGTTGCCAATATTCTCGTCCTTCCGTCCGTCGTAATGAACATCCATCACAAAGTAAAGAGTAAAAGTAGTTTGAGTGAACAAGGTAATAATAAAATAAACCAAGTCAAGCCACAAAAATCACATCACATTACTCCAAAATCTAACCTGGATATGGATCAAAGTTGTCTTCCTCTCAGACAGTTTATTTATCATTCACGCATGCCATACACCCACGAACTCCAAGAATCAACTCCAAAAAATAAGAAAGAAAGGTGAGTCATGGCCTTAATGGCAACTCACATAATGACATTTAGAGTTTTTACAATTGACAAATTACGAGATTTGGTAAACATTGCTTAGCAGTGACAATTGGCCGTATCATGCTAACGCTACTCCTTTGATCTGTTCTTGATCAGTTTACTAGGACCCGTAGTGACTTATGTGAAAATTGTTGTGCATGTCCGGCTGTCTGTGACATATCCGTAGTTAAGCTGCATTTTGAGATTTTATGCATTTGATCATTCCTGATGCTCCTCCTTTAATGATTTATTTGTTCTAGATTAGTTTATTAGGCAGTGAGCTCATTTACGAGATCGTTGGGTCTGTCCTTCGGAGTTTGAGATAAAAATCGAATGGAATTTTGACACTCGCTTCTTAATTATAAGGGCTAACCGGGCTTTGTGGTCAATCCGACCTCTCACACGTAAATCACGGTGCAGTCAAGTTCAATTTTTTGAACTGTTTCTTTGCAATATTATTCATGGGGTTATCTAAAATATGAAAAGTATAAGATGACACATTTAATTCATTTACAACTCTATGCAGTTGGAAATTTCTGGCAAATTATCGGCATGAATGGATTCATTGCAGATGGTAATTCATACAGATAGAAGAGTTGAGCATTTGTTTAATCCGTGGGCTCAATGTGAATAATGATTAATTACATAATGAAGGAATGAGTTGAAGGGAAAAAGGAGTGGGTCAACAATGCAATTGTTACATAAAAGTTAATTCCATTCATGAATTGAATCAGACAAGCTGCACTTCATTGACAACTTTTCAAGGTGTCGGTGTTGGGTTGGAGTAAGAGTCCAAATAAGGCAAGTATAAAGCTTTGGTCATAATTTCAGGGTTAAAAATGGACACTTTTTACTTTTATAGAATGTATCATTCATTATCAATGGCACGAATAAAAAGAATGCATTTGACGCCTAGTTTAGTGGAATGCCATTCCAAGCTCAACTCTTGGTTAAAGTCATGAAAAGCGATAGTTTTTCTTCTTCAATGATGATTAAACTGAAATGCGCATTAAACTAAATTGACACTATAATAACAACTCTCACAACAAATCTACTTATGTATTAAGCAAGTGGTAATGAAATATAGTGTCAGGCAAAATGACATACAAAATATGTTTGGGGGGATGTAAATCACAAACCGTTATTCAAATTATTCATTTCTCTCCAAAGTACGTTTCGTATTTTTATAACAAAGTCCTCCTTATTTTGACAATTGTAAAAAAGCTGTACAAAGTAGGTAACGTATTATGGTAGGATATCATTTACTGGTAAGTGCCTGTAAGCTTTCGTCAAGTTTTTTAATAAAATAATCTACGTCTAAATTGGTTATTCCAAGTGCTGAAGCAGCAGTCAGATAAGGAAAAGGGTATTCTTCACAATGGGTGCCCCAACCTAGAGTTCAATGTTGTTTTAAAGTATTTATATAGAGACAGGCAATAAATAAAAACCTAACAAAAATTACCTTTAATTACTATTGAACCAAACTGTTGAGTTTCAGAGGGAATAACAACTCGAGCACCTTGAATATTTCGTATATGAAGCATGGATCCAAGTTGGGATGCAGACGTCGCAGGATCAATTCCATTTTTTGCATTCATCTTAGACGAACTTTGGAATGGATATACCTGAGATAATTTTTACAAAGGTAAAGCAAACATTGCATACTGGTACATGTTTTTGAAAAAATCCTATTTAAATTACCGATTGAAATATCATTGTGTGGTGTAAGCAACAAACGCTCATTGTATTTTTTGGCAGTCTTTTCCATATGAAGTCGCAAGTATGAAAATTCAATTTTCCGTTTTTGTAACAACACGCATGTATCCATTCAATCCCATTGAAAGTAAGGTAATAAATACATCCATAGTCTGACTGCACGAGCCGCGGCCTGTGGTAAGTATTCGATGATTCCATGAGTATGACATAAGTAACCAAATTTCTATATACCTGGATAATTTTTTCGAATTTGAGATATGACGTCCTTTGAAAAACTGCCGAGAATGGCTCCACCGACGGGCACCATCAAATTCTTATCAGTACTTTGAATAAAGATGTCAACTCTCCCAACCCTACATATATAAAAACAAAGAATCAACGATGTATCATGTGATTCAAGGCAGATCCACTAGTTACCCACCTCTGAGCTTCATCAATTGCATGACCACATTTCGTACTTTGAATACCGTAGGCATTATTGACTAGGTGAAAAATTGGAGTGTCTTTGCATAGTTCAGCAACTGCTGCCACATTATCCACAGCACGGGGAGCAAAACAACTGGTAGTTGTAATTACGCATAGAATAGAATCATGTCCTTTCTCCTGTATAATGCTTGAAATCTTATCTACATCGGTTTGCAATTCGTCACCACATAGCACAGTATCCACTACGATAGGGACAAGACCTGGAACACGAAATCAATTAAAATATTTAAATTAATTAGCTAATGTTCATTCATCGGTATTCAAAAAAATAATGTCATAATGATTGTAACCTGCAGTCAGGATTGCCTTAAGACACGACTTTTGATCTATTCTAGACCATATCACAAAACTAGCTTCTGGCCTTGTGTTTTTAAACGTCTGCAAACATAAAGTGATGCTCATCCCCGTGGCCATAGGCAGAATGCAGGCGTCCACGGTCCTATTGGATACTGCAATACAAATCCTTATCATTAAAAAAAAATTCATCCCATTTTCTTTCTTTCCCGTTTCGTATTTACCATGAATCTTTAATAAATCCAAGACCAGTGCATTCGCAAGGGAAGAGAGAAGAGTAGAACCCGCAGCTTTAGGTTGTGCTTCCGCCAAATCACCAGACCTCCCGATACCATGAGCCATCCCGAAATGACGACGCGCAACAATTTCTACAGCAAATAGAAATGAACACAATTATTTCCATCCACTCATTATTTCCAATGCCTAGTTCCAATCTCAAATATTCTCCATCATATCCTTACGAGAGTAAATCCGCCCTTCCCGTTCTCCCACGCCTCCCTTGGTCAAGAAATTGTTACTGTCCAACGCTGCAATCTCTTTCAAAAGAATTTCAATCGTTTGATCATCCCATCCATCTTCTGGCAATTTTCTCTGCAAACATTTTACATACACTGGTTAGAACAACCCGTTCATAATCATGTGCACAACATTATATCTCATTTTTATCTCTTTTAAAAAATTGCTATGTGAGGAAAAGAATGGTTACGGAGGATTTCTCGATTTAGTATCAACAAAAAATCATAAACCACAAAAATAATTACGACTTACTTACATGCTCAAACAAATGACTAAACATTTTCTCCCGAGTCTTCGCCGTTTGCAGGCCATGTTGCAAATAGTTTTGTGGGACCAGTCCGCGCTCACCACATTTCTCAAATGCCTTACTATAAGCCATTTCTATAAACAAAACATAAATTGAGTCAGTTATCTTCCTTCAAGGCCAAGCTTAGATAAGAAAGCAAAGCAACCCTTCCACGACGTTCGTTTCAACTTCATTCAACCCAACTCACTCACCTTATGTTATGAAGACTGTTTATAAAGTTCAAACCCTAGAAAAGGAGAGCTACTCCGAATTAATTAATTAGGTTAATTATCAACCTACTACTTAACTTACTAACTAATTAAATAATACTGCTTGATTAAGAGCCGGCGAAAAAAAACCAAGTCTCATCATCTGTCCACGCTATTCCCGGCACTGGATTGGGTCACCCTGATTCAAATTAGTTTATGAGAAGTTCTATTTTTTTTATTTTTTGCCAAATTAAATCCTTGCCATATTTTTTGATTCCTTTCCAAATTATCGGAGAGGGAGTGGTTATCCTGGAAAATGACATCCCCACCTCCCTCACCATCCTCTCGAGTACTTGGACCACCTGGAATTATGGCCAGACTCAAAACCAAGGCCAGCTGGACCCCTGAAGATCTGGAACAACTTTTGGACGAGGAAACGTTCAAACATGGGCTACTACTGGCTCAGGTCAGTTTTTGGATTAATTCACTAAATTACTGTAGGACGTAGTTTGATAGAATGCGTGTAGATCAAGGATTGCGAAATGATAATCATGAAGAGTTCTGTCCAGGCTTGGACATTCTGGTCGGACCGTATAGGAGCCAGTCCGACCAGAATTTTCAACCCCCTACCCATTTTTTGGGTGGTATTATTAATACAGAACTTCTGTCTTAATTGGTTTTTACTTATCATTTAAATACAGAAGGAGGCTGCCGAGACTGAGACGGATCGGTTGGCGACGGGGAAAAGAGATCTTAAAGGAGAACTTGAACATTTGAACAAGTCCTTTACGAGATTGAAGTCACTCATGAATAAAATAACAAAGGATAAGCTCCCTAATCGACGGGAACATGCTCAATTTTATAAGGATGTGGATAAGGCGGAAGAATTGGAAAAGGCTGCAGCTTATCTTACCGTTCTCCAATTTTATACTGCAACGTCAGAGCAGATTGATGCAAATTTAGACTCTGGTATGAAATATGGTTAAATAATATAACCATACCTGGATCTAATTGTTTGAAGGTTGTTTTATATGTCATACAGATCTTCAGATGGAAGCTATTGAGTTATTTCACCGACTAAAACGAATTGAAGTTGCGTATTTGGACATGACGGATTGCAGTCACTTGACCACGTTGGGGAAAGGGATTGTTGTGTATTGGGAAACCAGATTAACGAGTAAACTAGTCAAGTATGTTGATAGCTATTTTATATGAGAATGGTGTGGTCGATGAATTTTTCTGTAACATTGATTCGTTCGACATTTACAGGGATTTTGAGAAACTTTTAGAATCATTTGGATGGCCGATGCGTCTAAAAACTGCAACGCCCACATTGGAAACGCACGAAAAGTTGCATCGCTCGGTGATGAATATGACCAAAATCAATTGTACCGTCCACGAAGGCGAAGGAAATTCTAGTAGTGATATATCGCTATCAGACGGGGATCTGAACGAAGTTTTTGTTCCGATACTACCAATTCAGGTTTATTCAAAATTAATTCATACAAAGTCAATAATTTATTCCTTCCAACGCTGTATTGAGGTAATTTTTCTACTGTTTAGGTTATGATGGTCGCTTTGAGACGTAGGTTCCGATTTCATTTTCTTAGTGACAAACCCACGAACGAGTCCTCGCGACCTGAATGGTATTTTTCGCAGGTTTGTGATAAAATTCATCTTATTGCAAATATCAAAAGAAGTAATGTTAAGGGGTTAACGCATGGTCTTATTAACATTTTGTAGGTGAAACAATGGGTTTATGACCTCGTGCCCTTTGTAAAAACTCACTTGGAACAAGTTACAGTTTCTGAAATAGGGGTGTCCAGCGTTATTGAGTTTGTTCGTTGTATCTCAGAAATGTTAATTTTAAAAGTAGACGCACATTTACTTGAAGACCCAAGGGATAGTGTATTCGTAAAAGTACTGGAAGAGTCAATCAGTTTTGAGAATGAAATCAGCGACTTTGTCATTCAAAATGTTGGACAATCATCGAAAAGTTTCCTGCCAGCTTTCGTTAATGCCATTTTTTCCCGTCCACTAATATTACAACAATGGCTTCAAGCTGAAAAACGAGGCAAGTCTCTATTTTATTCTTTTCTGTAGTCTATTCTACAATTTTAACTAACAAAAGAATACTTCTTATTATATAAAACTATTTTATTACAGCTTGCCTAGAGAAACTTGATGACATGTTCACGTCTCCTTCTGCCTGGAATAAGCCAATTATTACTCACGGCCCACCTGAAATTGTTGATTTATTTATTGCCGTTATTCGAAGTTTGACGGACCGATTTGCACATCTTTGCCAGTTGCCTCAACGCCTTCAATTTCTTCATTTGCTCAATGATTTATTGGATGAATTTCACGTCCGTTGTTTACAAACATGGAAAAGCAAACCGGAAATTAAAGAAAATTTGTTCCAAGATGTTCTGATGGACTACATAATCGCCGATTCTCTATATAGTATCCACCACATTCTCCAGGAATGGGAATATTTGCCAGTAACGACAATTAATTTTTGTTTATTTATGAAGGATGTTGTTGGAAACTAATTGCTAAAAATGTGCTTTATTTTTTATTTTGTAGTTTTTTGCATCTCTAACTTTGGTCTCTTCTTCCAACGAAGAAGATTTGGTTCCTACTTCGAGTGAACATTCCGGGACAGCAATAGAGGGTGGAACAACGCAATTGGAGAATAATCATCCACTAGTGGACCTTTCAAAGGGGGATGGCCTTTTTTCAAGTGCCTGTAGTTTGTATTGGTGTTTGGCAGATGAAATTCAAACAAAATGGTGCCTTAAAGTAATTAAAAAAGTGAAGGAGGAGTTGCAGCCATATGCCAAGCTAAAGTGGCAATCATTTCAAGCTTTAAGTGAGCATCAATGCATAAGTGAACAAATATTAACAATGCTTCGGTCGTTGGGGGATTTGGGGAGAACACTTCGCAGCAGTATGGACCCAAGGACTGCGGAAAAATGGATGAAAAAACTGGCTGTCAAACTAGATGAGGTATGATTACAAAAAGCGATAAAACGATAATGCGCTGAGTATATTTTTTAATGCTATTCACTATAGATGCTGATGGAGACTTTGATATTTCGAAATCAGTTTTCTCCTGCAGGAGTATCACAACTGAATTTTGACTTCACCAAAGGCATATTTCCGCTGTTTATCGAGTGTGGTGTTAATGAGAAATTATTCTTTGGAAGCATCGTGTCGGCACTAAAAATTTTGCGACTAAGCACAGGGGAGGCCATGTTATTGTACGACACTTTAATGAACGGCAATTTCGAAGCACATGAAGTTGCTTTGGCTGAGCTGGGAATTGCAATATGCCAATCAGAGGTGATAAAAGTACTACGAAACCGTTGTGATCTTCGCATTTAAATAAGTTAGTATTATTCAGCCTTATTTTATAAATGTCATGTCTCTTTTTTTCACAAATTCAAAAAATAAACTACTTATTCTTAAAAAAATAATACAACAACTAGCCCTTTCAGCAGCATTTTACAAGCATATCTCATTGATGATGTTTTTATACAAAAGACCATAATTGCGCAGGGTGCATTCAAATTCGGATATCGAAACATCCGGTGTTAATCTTACATTAGAGCAAAATTTCTGACTATGCAACAAAGTAGGGAAACTCTTGGACTCCAAAAATGTAAGAAAAGTAAATGTACATTTTAACCAACAACCTTAACAAGAAGCATTAACTGTACGGTTAATTTAACATATGCCGTTAAATTTACGTACAAAATTTTAAATAAAGAACAAGATTGAGTACTTTATACTAGAAATGATAATTTACAAAAGTAAGAAAAAGAGTGGAGACTCATGTTATGTTATGGGTTTTCGATGTTGTAAAAATATGTGAATTTATCCCATAAAACATCTTGTCTAATAAAAATAACAAGCTAAACCAAATAAAAAGGCACAGATCGCTAGAAAATGAAAATAGGTCAGGCAGTATCAAACTTGCTCAGAATAAATATAACTTAATTGTAGAAGTCATGAAAGATTACATCAATTAAAGAAGATTGTTAGAGTGCAGAAAAATATAGTTCATAACATAAACGTATCACATGTCGGGTTATTCGCTTAAATAATTTCTATACGCAATACAGATAAGCCAAACAAAAAATACCATTAAAAAAAATCTTAGTTTGGGGTTTCTCCACTTGGAGTTATGTCAACCTAAATGCTAAACTTTTATTTCTTCAGTCGTGGCCGAAGCTTCCGTGATGACTTCTTCAGTCGTGGCCGAAGCCTCCATAATGACTTCTTCAGTCGTGGCCGAAGCCTCCATAATGACTT
>JAAXNX010002988.1:0-11830 GCA_036491905.1 Folsomia manolachei
CTTGTTCCAAATCCATCCGGAAGGAAAATCCGGGTGGCTGGATTTTGATGTGATGTTTTTGAAGCAAATTCGATTATCAAGACTTAAACTATATGAGTAAGGTACGTCGTACAAAATCCAATAAGACTCCGAGGGATCTATGTATGCTCCCTCTTTGGCAAACTTAAAAGAAAATCATGATAGTACTTGTGTTCCGACAGATTTATAAAATGTGGATCAAAAATAATCTGGACTTGATTTGCTTTGATGTTGATCTTCCTTGGAGCATGGATTACATGGAATTCATTATTCTATGCTGGATTGTTTTTGTTTTCCTGTGTCCAGCTTTCATCAGGCTTAAGGCAGATGTGCATTAGTTTCGTGGATATTTATTAGCTGGCATATATGTGTATAGAACATATGAAGTTTTTTATTTATCAAAAATGCTTATATCACACTGCATAAACCATGAGTCAATGACTATTGTCAATGCTTGAAAAGAAAGCACAAAAGAGAAAGCTGACTGATTGGGATAAGCTTGAGGAAATGGCATGACGTCCAATGATGAGGTGTAGATTTACACGAGTACGGAAATAGACTGAATTGTTGAATTCTATTGACGTTTAGAAATGTGGGAAACATCTCAAGTTCCATTCAGTCCTATCATTTAGTAAGTCGTTGTTCCAAATTAGTATCTGGAACCACATGCTTGTCAATAATTTAGAGTGACCATTCAAATCCAACACTGAACATAAATTGGTGGCAGTAGCTAAACTACTCGAGCTAAGCAAACACTATTAGTGAAGACAAAAACTACTCGGAAACTAATTTCCACTCGACATAAAGTTTTAATTCATTTGGATTTGCTCATGTCCTGTCTCTTTGTTTCGAGTTGATTACAAAGTTAATAGAGAAGTCGAAGTGCTAATGCTAATGAGACAAAAACTACTCGGAAACTAATTTCCACTCGACATAAAGTTTTAATTCATTTGGATTTGCTCATGTCCTGTCTCTTTGTTTCGAGTTGATTACAAAGTTAATAGAGAAGTCGAAGTGTTAATGCTAATGGTTGGGTTAATACCTAATAGGTTCGCAATTATTCGCGTAATACGGTGTGGTAGTATTGGTTCACCTACTTGGCAAAAAGTTTGCAATTTCCGAAACCAGCCTCTGATTTCTAAAAAAAACCTGTCATGCAATATAAAACCAACAAATGCAGAAGGCACACCAATAAAAAAATAAGTTGAACAGGGCGGAAGGACTGATAAGCCCATTTTGAAAGTACATGCAATTCCCATTACATTTCTGTTTTTGGGTAAGAAATAAAATGCGGATTCTCTCTCCATGCATGAAAATAGCTTGAGCCAATAGTTTACTTTATTCTGCTTCAAGGAGAGAACTCGGAACATTTGAAGAATATTTGAAGCATGAAATGAGATTGGTATACTCGGCAGAATTGAAGAATTCAAGAAAAGAGCTCTGACCAAGTTTTGAATTTGCCGATAGGTGAAAAAGTGACAAACTCTTTTCTTTGGTGAAAACAGAATTTTTTGTATCAAAATCAGTGTCTGACAGTCAAGTGGAAAAAGATTGTGTTAACTCTCAGAGGAATTAGCATTCCTTACAATATTCCGTACTATTGTTGACTGGTATATTTGTTGGAAATGATGAGTCATGTGCTTGTTATATCAGCTAAGATGCCTCGGCTTGTTCTTGAGTGATATATCATAAAATTGGACTTACAACCTGATAGAAAAAATTCCAGCCTACATTTTTGGCGTGGCGTTATCTCTTCTTTTTATGACAGCATTGTTTTTTAGTTTCATGATTTAAATACGTGTACCATCGCTGACGCGCTCAGCCAAGCATGAATCCATTCTGCCTTGGTGTTGATATTGTCTGACACATATCACTTTTCATAGTCTTCCGTTGACAAGCTTTAACGAGCAGTAACATTAGCAGAAGTCGGACAAAATGACAGACTATATAACAACTTTCTTTCACTTTCTCCTTATATGTCGCTTACTTCGCTTATTGAGAGTAATATTTGGCGTAAAAAAGACAATAAGGGACTTTTTTGTGGAGACGTCCTTCGACTAGGACTACATAATATGGTAGTGACCTCGAGCAGTTTTCCCCTTGTCTGAACAAAGCCGTTTTAGCCTGCGTTCTGTTGTCAGAAGGAAATCAAACAGGAAAACAAGAATAAATGGCTTCCCCAAGTTGCTGGGTGTCTCGTTTTCACTGCCTCTAACCAAAATTTGGCTCACGAATTGGAAAAATTGGTCGCAAAAAAGATCACATAATTAGAGAAGCCAGCATTCACTTTCATGGTTGACAGATTATTATTTGCTTGGCTTGGTTTGGCAAGTTTCTTGGATTATTTTTCTGGATATGAATCAAAGTTTGGGCTGAATTTGAAGTGACGAAGTGAGAAATCTAATAATATAATCAATCCACTGTCATGCCTTGACTACTTTTTTTGACTGACTTACTTGCTGAAGGCACTTTGCTAGGTTTTTACACATGATGCCACTTTGCAGAGTTAGTCTTGAGGATAATAATCAAATGAAAGCCGTTTGGACTAACTTGTTAGCAAAAAATGTTATATAGGTTTTTTTAGTGTTGTGTTTTTCACTCATTTTACTTTTTTCATCACAAAGAAAAATTCCTTTAAAATGTGACGCAAGCGGTTGCAATAATTCCAAAAATATATTAATGAGCTTAATAACTGCTGCTGGTTAGCAATCGAACTTTGGAACCTTAAAAAATTCAACGTATTAATACTAGAATATATTGTTAAGCTCACTAACAAGAACTCAAACTCAAAGAAATTCACCATTAAAATCTGTAAACTAAGTTCAAAATATTGGATCAAAGGAATTTCCTTCAAACTTTTAAAAAGAAAATCTCCAAAACTAAATCACAAAAAAAAACTTTTGAAAAAATTGAATTCTTTCCTTGTTAAAAATTTTGCCCCACCATCTTCAATCGTTAATTTAGTAAAATCTCTAATACAGATATTCCTGTCCTCCGGCTTACCAAATCCTTTGTCCTAAAATGACAGGCACAAAACTTGGGAGCTCAGCCTTGTGTCAAACTTTCCTTTGATATTTGTGAAGCTTTTACTACACAGAAATTTTTGTTCCGAGGATTATTTAGGATTGAGATAACTTTCCTTTCTTCCCTTTGTACTCTCGAGATGGAGAAAGTGTTGTCCAATTTTGCTCACAACAGAGCAAAATACTTTGCAAAATAGCGCAGTTTCCTATTTTGCAGAAAGTTGTCGGTGACAGTGCCACTGACAAGGATGCCTTAGTTATTTAGTAACCTGGAGAAATGACAGAGAATACTTTCGCCGGGCAGGAGACATCTTGAAAAGTTGTATGAAATGCTCATACATTACTCGGAGAGGTGATCTAAAATGGAATTGGATGGCTGGAGAAAAATGCTCACTCAAGGTTGAATAATAAATATCATTTCTTTTCAAGTGGCGTAAATTTAGAGAAATGAAATGTGAATTTGTCACAAGATAAGATTCGCTGGGAAGGATTTTCTGCAAAAAAAAAAGTTGTGGGCACATACGTGAGATATTGTTGTGTATTCTGTCTGACAGACGGACAGGACAATAATGCAAAAAGGAAAGAATGTGTGGGAGAAATGTTACATATTTTAAATTGAGATGATGCCAACGCCTACAAGATCCTTGGCAAGAATAAATATAAATATTAGTTTAACTTCAAGTGGAGAAAGGAATCTGTGGAGAAAGACCAATATCTAGTCAAGCTCTTTATTCTAGCTGTAACCGTATTCCACAGTATTTGTATTGTGTTTTGAAGTTTGACATTTTTATTGACTCTACACCCAACTTGGTCTACCAACCAATTTATCTTATACACAAGTTTGTATTATGTGAGCAGCTTTATTTATTTATGACTCTTCTCTCTCGTGCACAATATTTGCAATGTGGGAACAATGTTCCGGGAACATTACGCTATTTGTTTTGTTCGAGTAATAAGTTTTCATCCGCTAACGACCTTATGTCCGAAATTAGTCTACACTTCTCTCACCCCAATCAACAAACTTACTGCTTTATCCACACTAAAGTCAATTGTGACCAGGGAAGTACTTTTCTCGATAAAGTTACAACTACCAAACATAATTTTCAAGGGAGCCAGTCCTCTCACCCTCCTCTTCATCACGGAATTGTTCCAAATCCTTCGCTGAGATTTCCATGAGTCAAGCAAATCCAAGCTTCTCTGATGCACATTTCCAACCAGACCAAATATCCAGAATTGTACGATAACCGTGGAGTCAATGGCGCAAAGGAGCATGAACAAGACCAAGGGAAGAGGTAGGACGTCATGATATCCGACACAAAGGAACAACGACATGCTGGAAGTTCCTATGTTTGTGAGCTGCGTGGCTGGGAGGAGACCTTTTTGATGGACTTCATTGAACATTTTGGTCAATAGTTGAAGTTTTTGGTAACGAAGGATGTTTCGCGAGGATTTTGGCCAACTGACAAGGATTATGAGGTACTTATTCAAATCAGGTCTAGGTTATAGAATCTACTTTAAACGGGTACTTACTCCTCCAAATAGGATAGCGAATCCAGAATAAATCTTATCCCCGGGAAAAATACGATGAAGACGGACCAAAACGCGTTGATCAGCTCGAAGGCATTCATCCAGAATTCAAACAGGGTTAGAACACTTTTTTGCAGGAGATGGCTCCAACCTTGGACGTCACAATTGGACATGATAACCGCTCCTATGAAGGGGGGCTCACAGGGCATTGTTGCTCCAAATATTGTCAGACAAAGTGGCAATATGATGGAGCTGTAGCATCCAGTTTTCATTACGAGATCGGCTAGTTTGTCCTTTTTATGGATTTGGGAACCTTTGGAATAAAAAGCCAATTAAAAGGACTTAATCAAATTCACACCTTATTTTTGCATTACCTTCCAGAATGCCCTGGGTCAGAAGACTGTGTAGCATGTTCACAATTGCGAATCTTTTTGCAAAATTGTACCAATTGAAGAGATTCAGAAGAGCAGCCCCATTTGCGAAAAAGACGCAGTTTGACTTTCCCAAGGTTGAGACGGAATTGGATTGAATGCACCTGTAAAATAGAATATTCATTACAACCATACGCCAAAAGCAGATGGTTAGGCCGAAGATGTAACAGAGGAATCGGGGATTTGGAAATTCCATTGTTGTAACTTTTTGAAGTTTCGGATTCCATTGGACTGGGAGTGCACAGCATTTTGAACCAATTTTTATTTGGAGTCTTATAAAACTTTTCCAATGTGAAATGATCATAATTGTGAGTCACAATTTGTGAAAGTTTTTAGAGGTGTGAAATCTGCTATTTCTTGCAAAGACTTAAATACAAAAATTCTGTGATGCCAAATGCCCTTGACCCTCACCTTTCAAGGCAATGCGGTATTAAAAGCAGACATAGTTCTAATATAATTGCATTAAGCTGAGTTGTAACACTATTTTTAAGTCAATGCTTCACTATTTACTTTAAAATTAGACTTTCTTGGCAAAATCTAATTGCAGTCGTCGCAAAATTTAATTATTTCATCACCAACTATTAACATCCAGTAGTTGCTAAACTTACTTTGACACTGTCCCACTAAAACCCACGTCCTTTCTCCAGTTTACAGGAAATGTTGTCTTGTGGTCTACCCAAAACAGGAGAAAGTTAGTAACTCCCCATATTGTGGTATAAGCCATCGTAAAACTTGACACTGTTTGTCATTAAATTGATTGCGGAAGCAAATATGTCTTGAATTTATTGCATTGCCATCCATCCAGCTTTCTGGGTCAATCAAATTACTCTTTATATGACGAAAAAGAGATGAAATTCGGTTTGATGATGACTCTACCATTTCCATTAGTTTACTCATTTTTTGTACACCGCAACCTTTGGCCTTGCAAACATTTTCCAAGAATTCAAAGCCATGTCAAGTACCTATGTACACGAGTCAAAATCTTGTTTGCTTTTTATGGCTTAGGAATTTATATTTCATGAGGAAAGGATTGGAATATGTCAGTAATACTCGTACATATGTAAGTAGTAGCCATCAAAGAGAGTACATAATATAATATCCAAGTTTGTATCTAGCATCTCAAAAACTCATTTCCTGCACAAGACTTTATTTTTAAGGAGTTTTTCTACATGCACGATCCACTAACATTATTACAGCAATATGAATGTTACAAATGCGATATAACCAATGGACGAAACTTCCTTTCCACATTCTTGACGACACCCCAGACAGACAAATTGACGGACATAACGATTTTATAAAGAAGTTTCCTAATAACTTGCATAGGTGTCTTTGGTATTGTTTTTGCTATATACTTGGGAATAGCTTACTGAATGCCGGCTGACTCCCACAACATTCTCCAACATATTTATTTATTTGTGTATACAATACATACAATTTCCGGAAAGGTTTTAAAAAATGATTTGATTCTCGAACCAGCATCATCAATCTGTGTAAAGAGCTCGCTAAAGTGAAAGTCTACTTTCCAGTTAGCCCGTTAAGCATTAGCACACATTAATAATCCCATAGGGAGAAATTACGTCGTTTTAAGTCATTACAAAATAAAATGATTATCAACAAGTTTGACAATGATCCAAGACATATTTGTCACCCAAAATTCAAGATATTTAATACAACACATTCGGTTTAAACACAAAATAGTAACCTTGTTCCTAGACTGCAGTTTTTCGAGCAAGAACTAGAATTATTAAACAATTGTGCCTCCTGTGCAATTCTTCCTTAAGATATCTTCTTTCGCTCTGTCTATTATGTCTATTACCTCTCGTCCTTTAAAGTTTATCTTTATGAAATAAGTTGCATATGGACCCAGTTTTTAAAGTCACTCCCATCAACAGTTATGACATGGTCTGAAGTTTGCGTCTTGCCATAACGGAGGAAAAGCCTTCATTTACATGGCTTCCATCTCCCTAAAATCATGGCATACTTGAGTTTAATATGAGGAGAATCCTTTCTTTCTCCATTGCTCCAGAGATGATTATGGATGACATATGCACTTGAGGCTAAAGTAAGTGGTTCACCTCAACCATGAATTTTGACTGGAACCAGGCACCCTTTCATCTTCTCCTTCTTATTTAATATCCGCTCCAGACATTTTGATCTGGAAGCATTCCCAAGTTCCAAGGGACCCAGAAAGAAAGATTGAGGCTAATATCATGTGAATAGAAGGAATGCGAAGTAGAACATAATATGGTCGGGATACAATTGAGGTAGATTCTGGAAGGAGAAAGTAATTCATCCGGATTCGATAATTTTATACGAGGATGACTTGACATGACATGACAGCTGAATCGAAGGTGGAGTGCTGTGGTTAAATTCTTTAAATAAATCGTGACCCCATTACCAATTTGGGTAGGGTGCTCAAAATTCAGGAACATTTACCTAGAAGTGAATCACTTCCTTTTGCAAAGTTCGTAAATCAATCCGTATTCAATTTCGTTTTGGTTTAGAAAATGCTTTACTTTCCAGAATGCCAGGAGTATATTAAGATGTCAGAGTTCTTTAAAGATTTGTGGTTGTGCGATATTTGACAAGAATATATTGGTTGGATGAATACTTGCAAAGCTTTAGGTTAATAGAATATTATCTCCGCTGTCAGTTCCCACAATGGATGATGAGAGTTTATTAAAATTCGGAAGGAACCTGAAAATCCTGCAGAAACATTTCAAGATTGCATGCTATCAGCTCTGGAGAAAGGTTGATCCTTCCGGAATTTGCTTTCTCTGCGGTAAGTTAACGTGTTAAACGAGAGAATCCTCTTCCTACCACGACTAAACCGCAGAAAGGCCACAAGCATGATGGAGAAAGCTTTACAACAAATTCTCAGATTTTGGTTTAGAAAATGCTTTACTTTCCAGAATGCCAGAAGTATATTAAGATGTCAGAGTTCTTTAAAGATTTGTGGTTGTGCGATATTTGACAAGAATATATTGGTTAGATGAATGCATGCAGAGCTTTAGGTTAATAGAATATCTCCGCTGTCAGTTCCCACAATGGATGAGAGTTTATTAAAATTCGGAAGGAACCTGAAAATCCTGCAGAAACATTTCAAGATTGCATGCTATCCCAGCTCTGGAGAAAGGTTGATCCTTCCGGAATTTGCTTTCTCTGTGGTAAGTTAACGTGTTAAACGAGAGAATCCTCTTCCTACCACGACTAAACCGCAGAAAGGCCACAAGCATGATGGAGAAAGCTTTACAACAAATTCTCAGCCAACTCATTTTGTTGCGGAGAGCAAGCTTGTCAAGAAATGAGGATTTAAATCTGTCGGGACATTATTACAAAATTTAGAGGCAACACGTAACAGATGTGGAGTTATGTATGTGGCTGGAGCGGAATTTGGTATTCATCAAAAAAGGGAAAAGCGGTCTGGGAACGATTTGCAGGGCGATTATGTGCCGCATTGGATTCTAGGAGTCAGTTTTGTTTGGTTTAGAACGTAAAACTAAATCTTTGCCTGTTAGATTTGTTGGGTAAAATGACGCAATTTGAATGAGTGGGCCGATTAGGGTCTAGAATTTTGGCTATCCTTGGATTTTCACGAATTCAGCTACAATTTGAAGTTAACCAAATGAAAGTTGTGCAAATTACCGAAAATTTCCAGTTGGGAAGGCTAATTCGCCATTGTACTTACAGCCTATTGGAAAAGTTAGAGGTACAGTTGATCGTCATCTCATGCATGCTTAAGTTAACACTTTCCCCAAATGGGCTTCATTCTATGGTTGGAAATAGTATTCTGTTGCCTTGTCCTGCGTATGCGACAGCTGCGTTACTAAAATAAAGCAAGGTCCATAATATGAGACAGTGTATGAAACAGGAAGTCGAAAGTTTTCTCATTTGGCTAGGTTGGGTTAGTCAGTGCTGAGAAAATCTTGATTTCAATTGGTAATATGAGATGTTCTCTGAGATGGCAACTTTCTCCAGAATGACGACATTATTAATCTTGGTGCAAGATGTAATGTAATTCTTCTGAGAGACTTTCTTCGTCCCGGGTGTGGCATTAAATTAGCTTGGGTCTCGTGTGTCTTGGTCAAACAAGAAATTGGACGTTGTACAGATATGAGGAGAAAGTTACTTGGTTCCTGACTTACAAGATGTTTAACATATCCCCACTTTCGCAAGTAGACACTTACATAAATAGACATTAGTGCTTGTAAAAAATATCAGTGTACAATCGACATTTTGATGGCAAACAACAAGCCAGCTATTATAATAATTATATAATAAGGATTATATTTATGTAAATGAAAAATATAAATTAATCTGAATTTCTGTATTCTCCATTAAGATGAAAGGAAATTAAAGCTTTGTATCTATTTTGCATAAGCTTTTCTGTTATTTAGAGTATTTCTCTTCACAAAGGAATTCAAATGGTTTGAATCCTAGAAATTCAGAGTAAATAGCATAATTAAACATACCTAATTCTACATGAAGGTTATTAGTTGCTAATTTAGGCATATTGTAGTCCTTCAACTTTCTATCTCTTTTGTAACAAATGTCAATAACTAATGTAGCTACTTCGCCACTATTGAATCGTTACTGATTTGTAATTCTATTTCGATTACCTTTCATCTTGCCCGATGGCGAAATGTGTGGCTTAGGAAATCGATACAAATTCAATATTTATCTTGCAGAGTTGACTAAATTATTGCTCAAGTGCTCATTAATATTTCCACATAATTTGCGATAATCAAGATTAATCACTGCAACATTAGTGAATGTTTGTTAGAATGAAACCATAAAACTGATCGAGTGGGTGGGTGGTGCAATTAAGTTAAAGTTGTTATGTAGTTCCTCTAGTTCAATCAAAGCTTGCTAAGCCAGGAGCAATTAACAAGTATTAAATAAAATCGGGGTAAAACAGTGAAATAAGCTCGCCGTTCTAGATAAAATAGTATGCATTACCAAACATTGGTCTTGCAAAACTAACGCGTTTAATCCTAGCACATACCTGTGCATGTCTATTAACGGAATAGTACATTTCCTACTATTTTCATAACCAAATTACCCAATTACGGATATATTTCAAGCATAACAGCTCATTGCAGATAGACACTCAGTCAAAATCAATAGCTTATTCCAAGTCAGCTAATAACGAATGGATTAATGGTAATGAGTTTGCTTGTTCACTTTTCCGCTGTTTGATACTGTTTTACTTTGTTACTTGGCTGATAGATTTTGTTGCACAACAAAGTTTGAGGTTTATACAGTTTGCCAACAAAATTGTTGGTTGGGTGGAAGCATGCATGGCTTCATTCTAAATTCTAATACTGGGTAAAGGTTAGTTGGACACGGCAAAATGTCGAAAGTGGAAACAAAGCAAATGGACTAAATTTACTGGAAATTCCATTAAAGTTGATTTGACACATTTGACCAAGTGAAAGTTTTTGTCCCAGTCCTACCATCCTTTCAACTTGACCAGTGTCACAAAAATAAGATTAGCTTCTTTCCTTGCTTGAAACCTCACGCCTTTCTCAAGAGATTTCTTTGTAATCTATTGATGTATTTGGATTTAAGGTGTGACCTTGTCATTGAGATTAGTTGCTCCACGGAGGGCTGATGAATGTCAAAGGTTATAAAAAGGTACGGGCCGTGAGGTGTTCGATATAAAATCGATTTTCCAAATTCTAAGTCATCCAATTCACGAAATTATAAAATTATGTGGACCGAATCCACCTGTCTCCAAAATATAAATGCCACAGAATCCAAGAAACATGTTGAGGTTTTCCTCGATACCATTTTACTCCTGCAATTCCGTCATTAATCCACACCGCAAAACTTTTTTTTCCAAGTATTCTAATGAGACTTGCAAAATTTGCAAGTTTAAACCGAAAAGTTTAAGAAAATCCATTCCAAGGATTAAGCTTAGCTCCAGGCCTGTCAAATTGTCAACTTTGCAAAACTATTGTTTTAGTTTTAATCACACGAAATTAATTTGGATTACGTATTGAAATGTGAAGTATGCCAAGGAATATTCAATTACGAACCTCGCCAAAAATTTGGAAGCCAAAGTTTTCCTCGTACCTGTCACCTTATTGAGTTTGAAGTGCGAATTTTTGCTAAAAAAAGCTGCAAAAATGAAAGTGATTTTTTATCGTCCCTCATTTTGCTACTGCGAATATGTGGCACGTCATATTTTGCACCTAGCACTTATCCAATCCACTTCAATCACCATTTTTTCTAAGAGCCAAAAAAGCCCGAAAAGATACTACCATGTAAAATCTCATCTCCCTTCCTGTCCATGAGTTGACTTTCGCCAATGATTTTGCTCGTATAGATTTTTGCTTGAAATTGCAAAGCACTTTGAGACACACTATAAAAATAAAAGTGACAAGTGATACTGAATAAAGTGAAAGCACTAACTCTTCATGGGGTACTCGACAGAGTCAGTCACAATTTAGGAGGTGACGGAGAAAGTGGTGGAAGAGGGCACGCGGATTGAGTGGGTTCACGGATGGTTGGGTTGATCCCCATTTGTTGTATTGTAAAAGGATAGATAAGCCTAAGAGCCAATGTAATGTGGCATATTCACTTTCTGGACACTTTATAAATCACCCAACTCACTCACCATCGCCAGTTCCAGTTGGCTTTGTAGTGAGACTTGATTGACATGGTGGAAAGTTGGGTTCATTCTTCTTTGTGAATATCCAAACTAATCGCTTTAAAGAATGTTGACATTGATTTTGAATGCATTTTCGAAAACTTGAATGGCAGCCATTGATTTATTTGGGAATGAAAAAGTTGTGAATGATTTGCCATATATTAAGAAATTAT
>JAAXNX010002989.1:0-11828 GCA_036491905.1 Folsomia manolachei
GATTACGAGTACGTTAGCTTAGGAAACAAGAGTTTTTCCTTTTACTCTTGTGTCTCCGTTAGAGAAGGGGGTTTGAGTTTCTGGGGCTATAGTATTCCATTTCAGGCACCGGTTTGGATAGCCACGAGCATGGTATCGGTAGCTATTTGGGTTATCTTAATGGTTCAAAATTGGGACTTAGTACAGAAGACGAATGTTTCTCTTGAATCGATTGGTATGTTACTTGACGTTTGTTGCACTTTTCTGGAACAATTCCCAAGCAATTTGTGGAAGCTTGCTAACTCATCATCGAGGCTTTTAGTAATATTTATGGTTGGATCCCTCGTCCTAATTAACGGGTATAAGAGCATCGTTACAAATGACACGACTGCACCCCTCACTCCAGAACCAATGATTTCTTTTGCACAACTAATTCCGCATGGCATCAAAATAGTTGGATCCTCTCTATCCCCAAATCCTGATAAGATAATTATGACTCAAGGGCTAGGACCAGATACACGAATGGGCATGGGTTCCTTTGATAACGAGATTGCCACACAGTACCGTTTCTGGGGCATGGCTCGGAACTGGTTTGGGGGAGGCGTAGTCACCAAATATGTGAAAATGCATGACTGCAGGTTTATGAGAAAACATAAAATTATTCAGCACGGTATGAAATCTGACTATTGTGCGAATTCTGAATTCAAGCCCAACAAACGGGAGCAGGAAATTATTGACAGGGAATCCAAACTGTATGATGCAAGTTTAGTTGGAAGATATGAGAAAATAACGGGGACGGCGTCAATTTCTGAAGTTCCTGGATTAATTGCTGGCTGTCACAAGTCGGCGTATGTGGAGCAATCAACCTATTTTAAGGTGAAGCAATTCACAACGAGACTATTTGGAGAGAGTGGTCGATCTCACCTGAATATGAAGACGTATAGCTTAAGCAAGGATACTTTGTTTGAAAGACGGATTTATGTGAGATTTAGAGCTTGGGGAGAAATTACGGCGAAATATAGAACACAATTTAACCTCGTTCTTCAATCGGGATTGTATAGCTATTGGGAGAATTTGATTATTCATTTGCACATTTTGTCGATACCAATTACAACAGGGAGTGATAATTCGGGTCATGGTTTTCGTCCTCAAGAACTCTTTTCGAATATTGTGACAACATTTGTGATCATGTTTGCATTATATTTGGTTGCTTTTGGAGCATTCTGTGTTGAGTTTGCGAGACAATGTGGTAGTATTTGCAAGAAGAATGGGATGGTTCGTAAAAACAAAAACTCATCTTCGACAAAAATTCATGATTTGCTTCACACAACTTCGTTGTAAGTTACAAAAGATTTAGTTCTGATATTTATAAAATTACTTATCTATATAGTATTTTTAAGGAAGATTTGTTATTAAATTTCTCATTCGATTGGTGTAAAACTCTTCAATAATGATTGTTAAACGCTAAAAAATATACGGGTAAAACTAATGTAGCCTGGAAATGAATAACAAAGAAGTAATATGTGCATGACTTGCCATAAATCTAAATCTAAACAATGCTCATGCAAACTGTTCTAGTTGGTTGGTCTGTATTTTGCTTTGCATAGCTGAATCCGCATTTGTGTTATCATCACGGCAACTTCATTCTATGCAGGTTTCGTATTCCTATGATTTAGATTTGACTTCTGATTGTAACGGACGGATGGACAACTCGTGTAATAAAATGGGCAAAGTTTTTAGTGACTGGTAGTCAAGTCGTGGAAGCGAAACCAGTTAGCATTGCTAACTATGGGATGAATTTGTTATTAGTTCGTTCATATTTTATGTGCATACTCTTCTTCTCTCCGTGCCAGGCAATAATGGCATTCATGTCACTCTTCTGAATTGAATGCAGTGTAATTTTGCTAGGCATCAATCTATCCAGTGGCATGCGGCAAGTGCTGAGAAATGTAGCAAGGATTGCCTCTGCCTTCCTTTTTATTCTGCAAAATCTATTCAGTCTATCTAAGGTAGTTTTATAGGCACAATTTACTGTGCTAAGTATGCAGCAGCGACAGGCTGGATTTGGTGGATATGTTAATATAAGCAGCGAGCACCAACTAACAAAGTTATTCTTTTGCCGTTAATAACGGCAAGCCGCAGTTTGTTGCTATCAGAAATTAATTGTTTATCAAAATTAATTACGCAGTATTCAAACGGTAAACGGCAGAAAACGGCACATAAGTTGTGCGGATTGTCAGACAAAATGTTTTGGTGATAAAAGTAATTGTGCATTACTTAATTGTTATAAAAATGAGAAACTTTAGGACAAACAATCAACAAAGAACGCATATTTGCAATAACTGAGAGTAGGAACCACAGAAATTATTTTATTGTTAGGATATGCAAATATTTGTGGTAAAAATATGGTGTGGCATAGTGTTCAAGTAAATGACAAAGTGAAAAGGGAAATCATTACCCAATTCCAGTGAAATATCAATATCTGCAGCGTGCCATGTCTGTGGTTTATTAGTGCAGTTGTATAATATTTCCATTACAGTTGGTGACCGTTATTAATTAGACATAAAAAACCGCAGCTCAATAAACAATATTCCCAATCAATTGTCAATCATTGAAGACTCTTTTTTAATTCATATTGGTTTATTATTATTTTGAAGTTTTTGTACACGTAAAGTTTTTTGCGTCATGAGTTTGTCATTCTGTTTTTAAAATCCTAAAAATAATATTTAAATATGAAGGTGTGACTCACTAAAAGAACTTGACACCAGTTTGTTTATAAATGAGGAATAAATTTCAAGTTCACCAGAAACATCGGAATCAAAACTGACAAAAATTCTGCAAAAAGTTGAAACTAAAAAATGAAACGGATTCAAGACCGTTGGAAATGTGTTTGCAAAGCATTTGGCCAAATATTCATGTACACTTTGTTCCTACTACTTTTACCCCTGATAATATTTATTCTGGTTCTATTTTGGGGTTATAAACACGGGATTTTGAGACTAGTTGTGAAACACTTTAAACCAAAATTGCTGGAAAATCTCACTCCGACTGAATCATTGTATGCTTCCGACCCATTCTGGGAGGATTCCAGAAGCTCATCCGCATTAGTATTGATATTAAATGGGAACATTACTTTGGAGCAGGTGCATTTTTTGAATTATTGACAAAAAGAACAAAATTATAATTGAGCTTGCCTTATTTTCAGATACGCCAAGATTTTCTTAACCACGTTGTCCTTGCAAATGCTTCCGCAGAAGGATTCGATGACTGCGGCGTAAAAAAGAAACTATTTCCTCGTCTTACCCAAATTCCGGTCAGTTTTGGAGGTTACTATTTTTGGCAAGCTGCCTCCTATTTTTTGATCCATGAACATATTCGTCCAATCAAAACGTGGACGGATGAGGGAGGACTTAAAAAATTTGCTGGAACAGTTCTCACCTTGCCTTATCCGAACAAACGTCCTCTTTGGGAAATCCTCGTATTTTCCTCGTACGGGGCTGAGAAGGAGAGTCAAGGAGAGGATGGTCAGATCGAGGAAAGCTTGGGTGAAGTAAAGTCCAAATGTTCCGCACTTGTGGTTCGAATGCATGCATCCATCGGAGACTTTGACACAATGATGAAAATGATTGCGTGCCTTTGCAATGGAAATCGGGGTTCTTATAACTCCTTGGTCAAATTGGATTCTGCCAGCAGTGTCAAAGGTAGCTGTTCATCTCACTCGTTGAAGTTACCGGATTGTATAAGTCACGCAACAATGTCTGAGTCGGAGTCCAAATGCTCACTTCCAAGCGTGCCGTGGTGTTCACTTCCAAAATGTCCGGGTCAGAGTCAATTTAAATCGGAGGAGCAGGAGTCGATATCCACGTCGACTTCAAATTCTGTGGTTTTGGTAAGAAATTGAATAGTTTACTATTTTGATTTATGCGGGAATCAAAGGTTACAATTTTTTCATTTCAGAACAAAATCAGAAATCTCCTAAAGGCACCGAAGAATGTTCACTCATTTTTTCAAGGACTCCTTCGAAACAGTTCCACATCTCTTGAAAATATCTATTCAAGTGACGCCAACAGCCCCACCACAGTCTCCTGGGGGAGTTTAAACTATTCTGCTATTTCTAAGGTTGTAAAACTACACGGAGTTCAACGCTGTGGGCTACTGGTGTCCACACTACTTGACGCCTTAGCCACTGGGTTACCACTATTAGAAATTAATCACGCCGAGTCTCCAGACCTGGAAGAGAATCATAATGACAAAAACCAGCCAAACTTTGTACCTCTCTCCATTATGTGTTCTGGTATGGAATCTACTCCTGACCATGGTGTGGGTCATTACTGTGATAAAGATAAAGATAAAGATATTTATAATCGGCAAGGGTTCAGTTTTCTGCAAAGCTGTGGCGAAGGCGAGAGACTCGAGCGACTTGCTAAAATTAATGATCAACTCATTCAGGAAGTAGGCAGGAGATGGATTTGCCAATATTGGTTAAATCTACTGAACCTGTTTCCTCACCGGTTTACACGAACTGTAAATTTCTCCTGGATAAGGCCAACCATTATCTTCCAAGAGGGAAAGACTGATCTTTGCCAACTCCTTCGAGAAGGGAGGCAACGCCAAATGCAACAGCAATCACAACAAATGAGTTTAACGAGGGTGTCAGAGGTGCAGGATAATGATCTCATTTTTATTGGGGATCATCAACTCATGGATGTCATTCCCGTTAACGGGACTCATGCTTGGACAAACTGGTGAGTTAAGGATTGGTCAAGGTCACAGATTTGCATAAAAAATATTGATATTGTTTCTTTTTTAATTTGCAGTAATAGCAGGAAGCGCTATAAAATTCCAAAATGCCATAAAAATCAGTGTGACAATCAATCCGGGGCTGATGCCCGAACAACAAATTTCAACGATGCCAAGAACTTTATCCATTGGACGGAATTCAATTATTGACAAACAAGCCAGGGCTGATGGAATTGTAGCGAATTTAGGGCTGAAATTAGACAAAATACTTTTAGATGCAAAAGATGAGCATGGTTTTGTACGGATTCCTGTGACAATGTGATAACAAATCGATATATTAAATAATTAAACTTAAAAGAACTCTTTTTTGTGATAGTTTATGCACTAAAACCGCAAAATAATAATAAATTGGTTCTTATGCAAATAAATCAAATAAATGAATGACACTATAGCATATTTCTTCTAATTTTTTATTGGATTCCTAGTTGGAGCCTTTTTTTTGCATATTGCTGGAACTGTGTTGAAAAATAGCCGCAATGTTCTGGAGGATATGTCTATTTTTGTGAGGAGGAACAACGGGAGCAAATACTGCAAGAAATTGACCCGAGCCTTGAAACCCTTTGGAGTGAGGTGTAGTCCAACTCGTGTCATTAATTTTAATGGAATGCTTGATTTCTTTGTGGTGATTGTGAGTACGTTGACCACTATTCTGGTGAGTCTCAAATAATGTAATTATTGGCAAGCATTCTAGTATCAATAGTTTCTAAATCAATTTAATAAAATGTGGCAGGATAATTTAAAGAAATGTAAGGTCTCGGTCGGCGTAATTGACAGTAATAGTTACTTTACAGATAGTAATGTTCTAAGTTGAATTGCTACACTGTATTGACAGAAAAAGGATACAAAAATTGCAAATGTTGTTTTTAATCACTGTCCTAAAAGCAAATGCAGCAAGCGTATTTGCACGTATTAGGACAAGTAACCAAATTTTAACATGTATGAAAGTGGCAATATGAAATTAATTTTCATATTGCCAAAAAATTAAAATTTCATTAAAATGCAAAACGCAACTTCATCAACTTCTCGAAAAAATTGGTCTCATTAATTTTTGCTGCACTCATTATTTTCGCCATACTGCATTCAACACTGCAATTTGGATGTCCACCTGCATAAACTACTTACATACCTACATAACCCACATTTCCCACAACACTGTAACTGACCACAATGTTATTTGATGCAGAGCATGAACAGGACAACAATGGTACGATGCAACAATACAATACAGCACCAAACCAGCCCACAAATCCCTTGAGGCTTTCCCACCAACCTGTCTCCACTGCTTTGCACCTTGCAACAATTTTATATCTGATTTTTTACCTTTACTTTTTATAACCTCATCCAACTGCATTCAATAAATATGATATCACGCTCTCTAAAATACAATTTCTTCTTCCCTACACGCAAACAAGAAAACATGAGTTTTCCCCCAAACAAACGGAATCCTTGTTACCTACGGATGGCAGTCTTCACCATGACAACTTACTGCAAAACAAGGCAAGCGGAAATTGTGACAAATGTAGGTTCCCGTGGAAATTGTAAATTACATTAAATTGTAAATATGTCAAAGAAAACGAGATATCGTTACCTACTCCTGTCCATACTGTTAGTTGCCCTTACCTCAATCTATCCAGTGCTACTACTAACCCGGAATCAGGTCGTGATGGATGTTGCTCAGGTTTGTGTAAAGATTTCTGCAAAAATAAAGGTTTGTAAAAATCTAATCTTTTCAGGAACCTCGTCCCGATCAACTGATTGCGGAAAGTACGGAAAAGGCTGTGACTCTCAAAAAGTTGGAAATCCGTCAAAAACTAGTCCATCTCGATCTTAAAGGAGCTCCACCAAACCTGGTTTATTTATCGAATCTTCTCCCACTTTTCAAGGCGTCGGGTGCTACAGGTCTCCTAATTGAATACGAAGATATGTTTCCGTACACAGGAAAATACAAGAATGTCACAAATAGGGCGGCCTACGGGGAAAAAGATCTCTACAATTTTTTAAAATCCGTTGTATCTCTGGGACTCGATATTATCCCGTTAATTCAGACTTTCGGTCATTTAGAGTATTTATTAAAATTTGAGGAATTCAAACACCTTCGAGAAGTTAAAATCTATCCGCAGGAAATTTGTCCGAGTAACACGGCCGCGGATAGGGCTGTGATGGAGATGATTGAGCAAGTTGTGGATTTTCATAAGGATTTTGGTCTCAAATATCTTCACATCGGGTGTGACGAAGTGTTTCATATCGGTGTTTGCGAGAAGTGTCGAAATAAGAATATTATCAAACTTTTCCTGGATCGAGTCACAAGTATTGGGAAGAACATTGAGAAAAGGTTCGGACTCCGTGGGATCATTTGGGATGATATGCTAAGGAAAGTGGGAGACACGGAGTTGATTCGGGAGAGCGGTGCTGGTGAGTGAGAAATAATAAATGTCAAAAATTTGGCATTTAATTTTGCAATGGTAAAATCGGAATAAGAAATTGTTGACATTTTTTGTTCATAGCAAAATATGTCGACCTAATGATTTGGGACTATACGGAAAATGTGGATAATTTAATTGGACCATTTCTTTGGCCAATGTACACCTCACTCTTTGACAATATTTGGGCTGCGTCAGCTTATAAAGGTGCATTTGGAGAGTCTCTGTACAGAGTGGATATGAAGAGACATGCATATAATCAGATTTGGCCTATGTACACCTCACTCTTTGACAATATTTGGGCTGCGTCAGCTTATAAAGGTGCATTTGGAGAGTCTCTGTACAGAGTGGATATGAAGAGACATGCATATAATCAGATTAGTTGGGTAAGTGCAAGACGCATTTGTGCAGAGTACAGCAAATCTTAACAAATAATTTAAATGTTTTCTTCCAACCCCAGCTCCAAGTCCTTGCCCGTGAAAATCCATCAATCCTCAACCTCCGTGGCGTCGCGATAACAGGATGGTCTCGTTACGATCATTTTGCCACACTTTGCGAACTCTTACCTCCAGCAATACCCTCGCTCTCACTGGCCCTGCAAATTCTGACGACACAAAACCTGACGAAGTCTCTCCAATCGACGTCACTCCTTCTAAAATGTGCTCAGCAAACGCCAACAAATCTCTTGGATTTTGCCGAGTCTACCTGCAACTATCCAGGAAATGAACTTAATCCTGAGTTGGAATCTTTATATTACACCGAACTGTCTTGGAAAGAGATACGAAATGAGTGGTCCAACTCTGGAAAGGGTTGGTTGACAGAGTATAACGTCCGGCATAATGCCACTAGTTACTGGAGACTGGAAGAGGTCAAAGGAAGGTGTATTGAAGTTTTGGGAAGCTTAAAAAGATCCGAAATTAGTATAACTAATGTGCTCCAAAGATATTATGGTGGGAGTGTGGTGACTGAGTGGATCGAGCAAAGGGTGGGATGGATTGTTAAAGAAGTTAAGAAAATGTTGAAGGATATCGATGGATTGGGAAGGGTTGTTGTTTGGGGAAGAAGGGGATGAAGTGAGGACAATCGTTAAGGAGTTTAGTATTTTTGGCGAAAGATTTATAATCTTAAATTTGATACCAAATAGTTGTGCATTTACCAAAGGCAATCATAAGATGCAGACGCATCGGGCTAATCTGTTACCAAAGAGCAAGTTTGTGATATATTTTTTATTTTTATTATAATAAGCAATAATACTTTATAAGTCTGTGGAGGTAATTAAATTATGGCGTAATGTAGATAAATATACAAACTAAAAAACGACACCATTAGTGAAGATATTTCCACAGTAAAAATTTGGCATGAAAATATTAAGATACCAAAACTACTGGCACAAATATGGTATTGTTAAATACCGAAAATATTGAGCAGCTTTAAATATTGATAGGAATTTCTGTTACAGTATACGAATTAATTTTAACAACTTTTCTGGTGCGACAAGTACTTGTCGTAACTACTTGTAGTAACTCAGAGTACAAGTTTTGTAGTTTAGTAAATGTTTAGCTCTTTTTTGTACAGTTATATATTTACAAAGATATCTACATATTTTGCATCTAGTATCACATGCTTTGTGTAAATTAACTTCCAGTATTAAAACAAAACAAAGTTTACAAAGGAGACAAATAATCTGTATTACTTCTTTTCACACAAGTTGGGCTATATGTGTTTTTTTGCCATTTTTCCCCTCGTCCTCCCAATTCTCCAGAGAAAGTTGTTGAGTAAAGACATCCAAAAATGTCTTAACTTCCTCTGGAGAAAATACAGAGTCATCCGTGGCTGTGTAGAACCTCACGTTGTCTCCATATCGCATCCCAGTAATTTGCAGACCTGTTGGACAAAATTCCATCAATCCTAGATTCTACGTTTTGTTCAACTTGACATTATTCCACATACCCACTGGTTTCTTTGGATGCGTCCAAATCATCACTTCTTCCACCGGACTGCCCTCAATGCTACTTAACGTCCTGAGATACGGCATATTGTTAAACATCGTGGAGATGAAGGCCCTTCCTTGAAACTTGCTCATCAGGTTGAAAGCGGGTCTTGGAAATCTATCCATCCACCTCAGTAAAAAATATGCTGAGAGAAGGTCCAGACTTCCTGGAATCCTAACTAAATCTTCGTTGCCCATGAGTGGCTCGTGTGCCTTCACAAAACTAATTCGGGTCCGTGGCGTTCCATCTGGATAGCGTGGAACAGCAAATGGCAAACTAATGTTCATGGTGCCATCAGTAATGCCTCGATTTCGGGCTAATGTTGCCAAGGCTGAGCGAATGGCGGTGGCAACAATACGTGTAATCGTTGCTCTGTCACCTTTTTGATTTTTTAGTTTTCTTAAATTCTCTGCTGGCAAGGCTTCAGTGTAACGGAGGGTCAGTTTTCGCACACTATTCTCTGCAAGGAAGGGATCTTGTTCGAGACTTTTTTGATTTTGGGCAGAATTTAGAAATGCTTCCAGGATAAAGAGGGGAACTCGGAGGCAGCCACGGATTTTGGAGAGAAGGAGAAAAAAGTTTTCCTTGGCAGACAGGGGACGGGAGAGATCTACCACCCACTGGCATCCAAATTAAATTAGAAATTAATGTATCACGCATCACAAACCTTGCATTTTGCATTATTTTGGGATTGAAATAATAAGAATAACTCACTGGAGGACAGGGTTGGTCCATGTTTTCAAAGGCCAGAAACATGGCACAGGCCACACCTGCATATTAGAGATACAATTCCATATTTAAAGGTTGTGATCTTTGTTCAATAAAGGGAAGTAAAGTAGTACCGTCCATGTAGGCGTGGTGGAACCGGAAAATTCTAAAAGAACGGAGTCCCTCCGGCATAAGGACGCGATTCACAATTAACCATTCCCAACTAATGTTAAAATTTTAATATTAGAATCACATAATATTGGAATATTACAAATATTAAAATTACTGAGGACGAGAATCTCCACAATCCATATACGTCCAGAGTTGTGGCACTGCATGAAAATAAAATATGAAATTTTGATTGCAAATCCTATTAAGAAGGTAACAATGCATTGATTGTTTGATCGTACAAATCTCATCCAGCAGCTCTTCTTGAGTAAAATACTTTCGACCCTCTCCAGGTTGGGAAAGGTCATACATTTTGACATGATCCCGAATATCAAAACTGGATCCCGTATCTTTCCAACAACCGTAGCCCTTATTTTCACACAAGCTTTGAGTAAGTCGTCCAAAGGACTGTTTTCCTGTTTTTGTTCGGCGCCTTAAAGAATATGAAACAAAAATTAGAAATAGTTCAAAATTAAAGACATATAATGCAAATATTTTACCGAAGTACTTTAAGCAAACGTGCTCTCTCCCTTTCTAAATCCGCTTCACCCGGAGAAACCAAAGCCACCACGTTAATTCCTCCACTATCCGGTGCAGCCAAGTAGAACATGTTGCTCAGTCCGATTCCGAACAATTTATATTTTGAGCCAATGAAGGACGCACTCACAATCAATCGGATTGCTTCATTGACAAGGGTGACTATCCCAAAAATCGGGAAAATCAGAGTATATGCAACTAAAACTTTGAAAATTGTAGCAATCAACGCAACAATGACGCCGCAGCTGCCACCAGATTTTTTGGGATGCATGTCAAATTCTTAGAGTTCTCAGAAACCTGAGAAAAATATATTGGGCCTAAAATTAATAAATTATCTAAAATGTTCTACTTCTGCCTGCTACGACAGACAGCAAGGCCCGTGGCTAGGCATGGTGTGGAATGATTATGTTGTTGTGCAAATTAATAAAATAATTCTTGTGACTTGACTGACCAGGGAAGATCATTGCATTTTACATAGGCAAAAATCAGCAAGAATTTACATCTCTTAGTAGCGTAAGTTCTGTGGATTCATTGTTAGCATTCATTCATCCATCCAATAACCGGATTACCTTAACCGAAAAGATTATTTTATATTAAGAGAGTCAAGGTCCCCACTTTTAGGTGCCTTTGGTGTATCTTACTGTCGTCAAAGAAGAGTTTGCAGTTGCAGAGGGTTGGGTGCAGGAGCCATTGTTTCATTTTCATTAACTGATTGAACGAGTGTTTGAGGATAAAGTAGTAGAATACTGAAGTTATGCAAGCAAAAAGTTGATGATATTGCTAAAAAACGTATCATAGTTTGTGCGGCTAATATGTGCATGCAGCTAATACAACTAAAGGAGTTGCCTATCCTATGAAATTTATATGTTTTAACTGCGCTATAGTCAACTGTACTTAGTTTTTAGCAAGAAACAGGTTTTCTTGTGGATTTGCGAATTTTTTATTGTTTTACATAATTTTTAACCTATCATGACTTTGTATGGATCAGTATGCAGGCAGGTGTCAGTTGGGTTGATGTTATTCTAATATTATTTTTATTTTTATTGTGACTTCTGGAGACGGAGCATAGTAACAAGGTAGAAACTTGGTGTGACATTTTTTTTAGAAATAAACTGGATGAAGGATAATTATGTTGGGAGTTGATTCCTCGAAAGTTGACCAGAATTTGGGCGTGTGTCGCGACGTGATGAATTTAGATTGTTGGTAAACCTTGATTTGACCTTTT
>JAAXNX010002990.1:0-11828 GCA_036491905.1 Folsomia manolachei
CGAGGGCCGACAGGCCGAGGCGTGGGAGGAGGGTTAGGGGCAAAAGTGTTGAGCATAGTTCATCAGATGTGGGCGTGATAAGTGTGGACAGTGGATGGTAAATGAGATGATTGAGTTTTAGCAGTTTTATGGACAAGCGCCTTTATGGGAACTTAGTTCATGTACAAAATATAGTTTTGACGCAACACACTGAAGGAATTACTTGTGGCCACTTTGGTTTTAATTGAAGTCCAAGAATATTGGTTATTTTACAGCTTTTTATTTGGATTTGGGAATTTGAGACTTGAACATTTAACTTTGGAGAGAGATGTGGCTTACTGAATAGAATTGAGAAGGGTGGCAATGATTTTAGGTTGACAAGTAGTTTTGTAAGGTTGGACTTGGTTCAAGAGAGTTCGCAGATAGGAATGACTTTAGATATACAAATTAGTGATAAGTAAATTTAGGTAGATAATAGTGAACTTGAGCACAAATTATGAAAAGTACATTATGACTTATGGCTAACAACGATAAATTTAAGAGCAATTTAAGAACTGAGATTATGTAGAAAGGATATGGACAAAACATTTGACAAAGATAGGAATCATGTAAATTAGGGATTGTCGAACTTTAAGATAAATGAGCCTTTATGGCATAAAGTCGAAAGATAAAATTAAGTAGCTTAATTTACATTTGGCATGAGACAAAATTCTGAGAACTTGCATAAAATGTCAAACTGCGTCAGAAATTGTTCAAAGGTGAGTTCGAAGGATGCCTCGCTTCTTTTTCAATAATGGCATCAAAACGCTTGGGCCGATTTTCAAAAAATTAAGTTTGTAATGCATCACTTCCATAAAACACTTGGCTTTATAGACCCACACTGGTTTTTAAAAAATCTGCCAAATTTAGTATTGTAATCCCTATACCAAATGGAACTTGACAACGCCGAAACGGTTAGATACTACTACACTGTTTCCAAGTTTTTTAAATTGGGTTCCTGTCAGTGCAATTTCGACTCCGGTACTGGGAACATCAAAAATGGCACTCACTTATACAAATGTCGAAAAAATCTTAATTGTCACAAATTTCATACAAACGGAAAATGCGGAAGTAGGAAAAGATTCACAACCCAGTTTGGAAAACCAGCACCAGACCGTAAAGCAATTCAAAAAATCAGAGCCAAGTTTGAAAACACACAAAGAAAGTGTGGAAAATGTCAGACCCCCAGGAAGACAACAAACGGTGCGAACGGTGCCAACCATGTGAATCTAAACTGATCTTCAAATGTCCATGCAGTTTCTAAGTGTTTGAGCTTACCTTAGAGAGCAATTTGGTGAAAACTGGATCGGAATGGACCAAGGAGTGCTTTGCATGGCCACCAAGGAGTCCGGACTTTACCCCAAGTGACTTTATTCTGTGGGGACACCTCAAGGATTTGGTTTTTAGGACGATGCCCAAAACTCTTCCAGACAAGATTCTGTCATGTTCTTGTCAGATAACCCAAAACAGCTTGCCGATCCGTATCCGATAGACTTCGAATTTGTGTGAACAGGAAGGCGCCCAAGTTTCGACCACCAAGTTCGAGTAAAATACCCATTTTAATGTACGGTACTGTCAAATTGTTTTCTAAAACTGTGTTAGTGTTGCCATTTTAAGTAATGATGTTTTGTTTGGTATTTTAGTTATTCATGTTCTTGTGCTAGTTTGTCCTGTACACTCGGCAATTTTTTTTAATAAACTGGAAATTAAAGTTATGTGTCTAAGGAATTTTGAAGTTGTCAAGTTCCACTTCATATGGGGATGACAATTTTAAATTTGACAATTTTTTTAGAAAGCAGCGTGGGTCTGTGATGTAAATTGTTTTTTGGAAGTGGAAGTGGTGCATTTTTAGAAATCTTTTTATGGATCAAAAAGCCAAACAAACTTAATTTTTTGAAAATCGGCCCAGACGTTTTGATGCAATTATTTAAAAAAGCGAGACATCCTTCGAACTCACCCTGTACTATTTTGGAACGCAAAGTACAATAGTGGGCACACACTGGACTTCTTAGCCAAACCCGTTGTAGAACTGTGGAACTTATTATCACACTTATTTTTAATACATCTATTTTTCAGATAATCTCTCAATAATTTGACGTATACATGGTTTAACTTATATTCATCCATAATTTTGCGAAGTAACAAATTTCTATACCACACTGTCAAAACAGATTTTGCATCATAATATATTGCAATCACTTAAAATTAGGCTTATTAATTGATGTAAATAAAACTCGTAAATTCTGCCATGGCTATTTCACATGATCAATTCTTCTTAAACACATGCTGATAAGCAATATATAACATAATATATATTAAAAATATTAAAAAATACACAATTAAACAACTAATTAGTTTATAATTGCCAGCACTACATTATTTCTTGCCTTTACCTTTGTAGAGTGGAGTTACAATAGCTTACTTAAAACATTGAGGAACCAGCGAGTACCAGAAAAAAGTATAAATAAACCGTTACAAACGAAATGTAAAGAAACGGCGAAACCGTGAGTTACGTCACACCACAAAAGGTTAGGAGCGTTTTTGGGGGTCGTGAAACAATAGTTTTCGTGGGAGTAATCGTTCTCGAGTTATCGAAGGGACAGACAGACGGACATATCGATCTTATAAAGGAGTTGCACCCCTTAATAACTTAGCTAACTGTATAGATACAACTTCCTCACATACATTTAATTATGTTTGAGACTTGTTCATTTTGGATTGCATTTTCCGTTTTATTTATTTGGTTGACTGGCAATATTTGATTCTTATATTAATTACAATTTATAAGTTTAGTTATTTCGATCATCCACATCGAAATATCTACCTTGTTATGATGAAAACTTGTACAATGAAGCAAGCAGAGAATAGTTGTAATTTTTAGCCCGAGCCAGAAGCGAAGTGCTTATGTACCCGTTGAGGCCGTCTGTCTGGCACTCATTTCCGGCCGTTCTATAATAGATATCGATTCCAAATTTTTACGTCAAATTAGGATTTAAGTTCGAAGATGGGCATTATCGGTTGGAAAATAAATTGTTTTTAGCGGTCCAATTTCCGGTAAGAGGGAAGGGAAAAGGTAGGTTAGGTGTTATGTGTCATAAAAATGGTATTTGCCGATTTGCCAGTAAATTAAAAAAATTAGTGATGGTAACCACACCGGTTTTGAGTGATTTTTTCAACATGGTCTTATCTAGGATTTTCGAAACCATCATTTTTTGATAATTCATTAGTTGTTGCGTATTTTTTCTATAAGTATCAAAAATCCTATATTTTGGCTTGGGATAGCTGTGGTAGTGGTCAAATTTTTTCCAATTTCATTAATTTGACCGTACGTCCTCTTTTGTACAGATGTCAAATTAGTGTTGTGAGTGACTTGGACACTTTTTTCAACGCGTCCGTACACTCTGGCTTGGGCTATATGAAGGCTGCATGGAGGTTTTATTTTATGTAAAGAACTTTTTTTAGATTCATACTACAAAATTTTGTCGTAATTTTACCAATACGAATTCAACAGTGAATGAATATGATTCATGTTTGTATCCTTGTTGGTATAATCAAGTTCTTTGATTCATCTTGAAAAAGTCCAATCAAAGTGTTACTTGTTATGAACAAACAAAAAAGCCTGATTTATTGATCCTGGGTATACAGTACAAAACACTGATAAATTGAAAAAAACAAACAGAATCCATTTTTTGGATGGAAATCATTTATATTTAGATCAGGAATTTTTCACTCCTCTGCTCAACGTATATCTCTTCGTAAGTAAAATAGAGGACTCAAGACAAATTCGCAAATGCCATTTAGTTTTGCAAATTGGGAAACTCAATGGGACGATAAAGATAATGTTTGACTATTACTTATGTACTACTACTTGGTATGGCTGAACTCCACTTTCTGATGTGTTCCCACTAGTCCGAATTATTTCGCTATCAGTGTTCGACTCGGTTACCAGGATTAACAAATGATACATCTGTCTATTTTAGAGTTTCTCTCACCCTCACCCTCGTGATCAGCAAATAAAAAGATTCGGATTTATATGAAGACGAATTTGCGTATGAAACGGCAATGCTGCACGTCTTAAAGAAGTCTGGTTTAGACTTTTAAATGTTTTTTTTATTTACTTGGAACGAGACCAAATCGAAGTGGGTCGGAGTTGGGATTAGACTTACGGAATCCGAATCTTGCAAGGTGAAGTTTGCTAAAATGCGAAAGCATTATGTTGTTCTAGTTAGTTCTCTGCAGTCTTTCGAGAATCACTTACTCGAAAGACAGAAACAGAGATTTGGGAAAAATACTAAATCTGACCTTGACCTTCACTTTGCCCTGAACAAGTTTGGATTTAGGATAATTCGATTTTTATTGGTGCACAACAATGATTTCGAGTCAACGTGTACCGGGGTTTGTTACCGCCTTATGCTTGTTTTTGGCATTTGGTGCCGTATTAGGCGAAAAACTTCGAGTTGTCAGCATTCTGGTAAATCTTTGATTCGAAATTGCCAATAATATTTCCATCCGCATTGATTAATGTGGTTTTGCAACGCAGGATCCACCATACTTAATGCTGGGCGATGATAATGACAGCGATAAATATGTCGGGTTTTGCGAAGATCTTGCAGATGCGATTTTCGACGAACTAAAAAGGGAACGTAAGTCGAACCATTTACAAATCTAGAAATGCATAGAAGCAACTACACAAAAAATGGTTTGGTAACATTTTGCAGATGAAATTCATTTGGTGAAGGATGGCAAATACGGGTTTCAAAACAAGTCTCTACCCGGACACTGGGGTGGAATGATTGGCGAGCTTATCAACAATGAAGCAGATATTGCAATTGGTTTGATAAATATTGTCAAAGAAAAAGCGAATTATATTTTGTAATCTGGTATATTATACTGATTAAAGCACCCCTCACCGTGTCTGCCAGCCGAGCGGAATATGTCGACTTTTCCACTCCGTTCCAGGAATTTCAATTCAGTATCGTTATGAAAAAAACATCTGCAGAAGAAGAAGATGAATCTGACGAGTCTCTGACTGCATTTTCTCCCTTCCACTTGTATCTTTGGTTGGCAATTTTTTTCACCATGATTGGAATGGTGTTCATTTCACTGGTTATTGAATGGTCATTCAAGAGCCCGGAAACTCATGGCGAAGGCTTTGTTAACTTTTTGAGACAGGACTCAATTTTTCGACCAGAGTAAGAGCTACTAGTCGTTGAGACCGTTTGAGAAATTGTATTAATCGTGAATTGTTTAAAGGTCAATTACGGGGAAAGTCGTGCGATTCGTGTACTTTGTCTTTATGCTTATTGTAATCGGTGCGTATATTGCGAGCTTTTCCGTCCAAAGGGAGGCAGATTCACAACCTGATGTGTCTGGAGTTGACTCAATCGAGGAGTTGGTGACAGAGGATGACATCAAATATGGAATCATTGCGATCTGGATCAACCGAGGCGTTCTTTAAGGTTATAAAAGATGTGATTAAATCCATTTTATGTGCACAATTGCTAATTTAAAGTCCGCCATACGAGTGCAAAATGATTTCCGTACTTCTGGAGTAGTAAGAATATTCTCGTGTTAATTATAAATATGTAATGAATTTGGTTTTTAAAATCAATGCAGGCGTCCAATAATGCAGTCTACGCCAAGGTTTATGACATAATTGATAGAGAGGTAAACACTAAACAAAAATATATCTTCTTGGTAATCTTTGTAAATCACAATATTAGGATACTACGTGTCGAAAGCTATTCTGAAGGACTGGAAAAACTTCGGACAGGTTTGCAAGTTCCTTTTCAATTAAAATACTACAAGCAAGTCAGGAATTGAAACTTTGGTGGCTCAATTTTAGAACCAAGTGGAACCTATGCACTGATTGTGGAAAGTCCGAAAGCAGAATACTTTGAAAAGTAAGACATATTTTGTTGCATAACACAAGTTCGTAGATTTCGCAGATTAGTGAGTCAAACCAACTTTTTAGCATGGAACCCTGCGATTTGGTAACTGCAGACGAAGAATTTGGACCTACCAGGTAGGTTCCTAATAAAACTACAAATTATTCATGAATCCTTACACAATAAAGATTTCTCTCTCTTCAGAGGTTACGCAATTGCTACAAGGAAAAATTCTCCATTGAGGTAAAAGTCATTTTTTTAATTTCATTAATTCAAAATCTTAATTATTAACTTTGTCAATCCAGTGCCGCTGTTAATCTGGCTGTCATGCGTTTGAAAGAAGATGGGAGGATGGAAACGCTAATAAAACGATTTTGGAATGACCTTGAATGTTCTGATAATGAAGACAACGGAGGAGATGGGGATGACAATGACGCCATTGAAGAAGTATGCTTATTGAACAAACCCAATAAAATGTATAATTGAATCTTACATTACTAAAGACAAATATTTGGCGTGCAAAAAATTTAGGATGACTTTGACAAGCTCAATCTTGGTGAAATGGTTGGACTCTTTTACTTTCTCGGCGCTGGCCTAATTTTTATTTTGCTGGTCTGGATTTTGGAACGGAGAGCTACAAGCAAATAAAGAGCTGATCTTTGAATGAGAATCTAGGATATTTTAAAGAGAAAAGGAAATACGATTCAGGGACTCAAATCATTATTATGCCTTTTCTCTTAATAATACAAAGTTGATTCGCCCTATATTTAACGAAACAAAGTCCAGATTACACCAATCTGGCATTTGAACCTGGTTAATTAAATCTTGGATTAGTTTAAATTTTAATGAAAGACCAGATAAATAAAACTTCAAAATTTACTTTGAAAACAAAATCAGCATGCAAAAGATAAGGTGTGAATTTCTTGAATAGAAAGATTGTTGAAACGTCGGTTTAGTCAATTGTATTAATTAAAAAATCATGCATACACTCATTCAACTCAATACTACCTGCATATCTCCTATTCACAGTTTCCCAATGATAAAAAATATCAGAATACCGGTCTCTTCATCGCATTCTCCATATTTCTATTCATTATTTTTAGGCCTGTTACAACACAATGATGGGAAACATCTGCAAACCGCACGTATTCATACAAGATATGAAATGCACAAGATATGAAATGCACAAGAGACGTGGGTAGGAAACCGGTATTAAAACCAACGCCGTTTACAAAACTCATTCCCTTGAACCATCTGCCAAGGTGAAGTCCCAGGTAGAGCTCCCTTGGCACATAAGAACCTTAATTTTTATCAAGGGAGAATAATACGGATTTCTAAGATTGGTGTATTTTGACCTGGAAGTTTTCTGTATCAACCAACCAACCGTTTATTTTTGCAAAGGCCACAAGTCAACACAAAAGTGAGTTCATCATTTTAGTGTGTCTTCATTGTTCTCAGAATCTGCAATAACTTTTCGCATTACACTTCTAACCACCCGGAACTGTTGATGCATTGCCAATTCAACGGATAAGGCCTGCAAAGTTTTACGGCTTGTGCGGTGTAGTAAAAAAAAGAGTTTGGATATTAGTCTTATCTAATTAAGTGGTACAAATCCGAATCTGACAATTGCATTGATTAGATAATTCTAATAACAATTGAACACATTTACCGCAAATCAAAGCATTTTTGCTACTTTTACATGTACGTGGAATTAGTCGCGAAATATTCAGAGTGCAAAACTGGATCTCAGACAATACGAAACCTGAAACTAGTAAAGTTGTACCCGATTTGTTGGAATTCCTAGAGGGCATAAACCCTGTGCTCTGGTCTCGTTGTTCTACTTTGCATTTAAGTACAAGAATAGGTTTTTTTGAGTGAATTTGTCAAATGCAATCTTTGAAACCAAGTTACAGATCAATATATTTTGTTTTTGTTTTGAATAACTATAAAGGAATTACACCGCACAGATTTTGAATTGAGTGTAAATGACTTTAAATATTACATGAAAATGAACAACTAATCATTGCCAATTGCCATACTTAACCAACTTAATTTATGGTTTAGAGAAATTATTGCATAACTTATTTGAAAAATATTTCCAAATTAAGCAGATTCCAGACCTAACCAAATTTTGTCGTTAGTATCCAGTTTATCATTATAGGTGAAGGTTGGCGGTGTAACTTTGGAACACTAAATTAATCCTTCTTATTATAGGCATGATTTATTTATCTCTACACCACACAAAAGTGCATGACACAATGTCATCAACCAGACAAACCATTATTGAGAGCGTGTGGCAGTGAAAATTATATTATTTGCCAAATCAGAGGAAATGTGTGGTTTACGGAAGACACAATAGAACGGGAAAATATCCGAGTTTGCTCAACATGCGAGGAAACACAGATACGTGAACAAAGTGCTTAGCATGTCATGACAAACGCTATCTTAATGCAAATTAAGATACCAACCAAATAATAATATTACATTCATTGGCAGAGTCGAGTATTGACATAAACAGCAAAATTTATGAGTCACACGTAAATAAATGTAGGAGTATTATCCAATATTCTACATAGTGACTGGAATTGTAAACCACAGCCAAAATTTCATGTACTGCTCTGCTGTCCTTGAATACAAAATATTACGAGTTAAATGAACGTTCTCTTATTTTGTGGTTTTATATAAATTTCAAGTCTTGAGTTCCACGAAAATTCAGTAAGTAAATCATAATCAGCACTATTAAAATTGGGCAACGTCTAAAGTGGGTGGATAGGAACACATTTTATTTGGGGTTTGCGAACCCTCATGCAATTGTTGTTTTGCTAAATAGTGCATATTATAAGTGTCAATTTTTTCGAAACTAATTTTTAAACCATTCACTTTCAGGTGGAAATCAAATAGACGACAAATTTCAGCATCATTTACTACACATCGTTTACTGCAAGACGTCAAAATGGCGAGTGAATCCACCCATTTCACATCCAAGGATTTTGCAATGCGGGCCCAAAAGAAAATTCTCAGTCAATTTGCAAGTAGAAAAGCAGCCAAAGTTTTCATAAACGAAAATTTGTCAGCATTACTTGACTTGCTTTACCAGCTGTTGAAAATTCATGTAAACCATTTAGAAAATCTCTTTAAATGATTATGCAAACGCAAACTAATGTATTCCAACATTGCAGACAAATGACAAAAAAGTTGCAGAAAAGTTTGTAAAAAATCTCATCAAACTCTCCTTAAAAATCGGGATTTTAACACAAAATGAACAGTTTTCTCCGGATGAAGTGAAAATAGCAAACAGCTTTACAGAAAAATTTCGAAACATAGCCATGACCATAGCCAGCTTCATTGAGGTGAGTTTCGAGCACATCGATCATGAATTAAAATGAACACTCTCATAATTAATGCAACTTTGTTTTCTCATTTCCAGGTTGATTTTTCATACGACCAGAAATTCCTTCTAACAGCCGTAGACCAATGCGAGGAGCAGATAACCAACCTCGTGAAAAATCATTTAACAGATAAATCCATTTCTAGGATTAATTTTACTGCAACACAATTAAGGGATCCAACCCTTTTGGATGCCGCATTTAATAAGGGAACCCCACAGAATCAAATCATGGTCAAAATAGTTGATGAAATCAACACAGCCATAGATCGTGGAGATTTGTAGTAAATGCATGAAGCCAGTGTGATTTTATAACTCATTATTTTAACATGTAATTTAACCAATTTTTACTAGTGATGGCATTAAGGGTATTTTTATTATAGCAATTATTACCACAATAGTTTATCCTTTTATCAATCACACAATTTGTACCATAATAATACATAGGTTACAGTATTGATTATATCAAAATTAAATAAATAGATAGTATCGAATGTAGGGTCATAGGTTGAATTAAAAAGACTGCACTCCCCATTTTATAGTAGATTAAATACAAATACTTGAGCCCAGAATAATTCATTTTCTTTTCACACGCAAGCCAAACATATTTCATACTACAAAATTAATTCCAGTCCTTGTCCTTGCTATTCAAATTCTTTTGTTAACACAAAATTGGTTGAGTGAGATTGACATTGAGATTATTCATGACATTGAATAATGGGGCTACATTTTCCACCACCAATTCCATTTCCATTAATTATGATGTCATCAACTTCTCCCTCGGAGTCGTGAATTGTTTTACGTGAAAGAAAATGAAATAGCCACACCCACCTCCAAAAGCTACTCCCCATAAGATCCAAACATTAAATGTCATAGCACATAACATGAGGGTGTATCCGAGAAAGACATAAGCCATGTGACANAGGGTGTATCCGAGAAAGACATAAGCCATGTGACATGTCGTCGCAGCCAACAACATGAGACAACTCGACCACCGTTTCGCGGAACTAAGCACTCCGTCGACGTCGACATTCATGCCGACAGCAGTTTGTGGAGAAGATGTTTTACAAGTGGATGAATTTCCATTACTCGGCGACAATTCCAAATCAATATGAGTGAGCTCTGTTTTTGGTTTTGTAGTCGCCTTCCTATTTCCTGCACTCAAGATTGTCGTGTTACTGGCGTAGCGTACTTCAAATGTTTTTGTCCCAGCGAACAACAGTTCTATCGCAGCCAACAACATGAGACAACTCGACCACCGTTTCGCGGAACTAAGCACTCCGTCGACGTCGACATTCATGCCGACATTCATGCCGACAGCAGTTTGTGGAGAAGATGTTTTACAAGTGGATGAATTTCCATTACTCGGCGACAATTCCGTAGTCGCCTTCCTATTTCCTGCACTCAAGGTTGTCGTGTTACTGGCGTAGCGTACTTCAAATGTTTTTGTCCCAGCGAACAACAGTTCTCGTCGTTGCAATTGTCGAAAACGAGCCATGAGGACATCTCTGCATGTGCGGATCCCTTCGTAAAACGCCGAGGCGACAATGACTACAAGAATGAGTGTTGCAAATCCTAAGGAGGTAATAGAAATTTGTGGTTTCAAAATAAAATGTGCTTGTCAGCATGTAATTAACTAAATACCTTGATAAGATGTTATGTTTAATCCTTGAATCAGGAAGTCGTCCAAGGTGACTCCGCTCCAGAAATACGACATTGTACTTTAATTAAGCATTCTACACTTTCATAAATTAAATGATGGGAGTAGTTCTTGGTAAAAATAGAAAATTCAGAACATTTTGTAAACTTCATACGGTTTATGAAGGTTCGTAAACTACAGTAAGTGCAGTATAGTTAAAGTCGGTAAATCTACTCGTATGCAAATGGTAACACGGAATACATGAATTTGTGTTCGGCAGTAGCCTCGTCTGCCAAGGTCTGATTTAATCGAATGCATAAATTGTCAAGAATCTCACAGTTGAAGTGAATTCAACTGAGTTGCATGAAAGCTTCATATTTCATATGAAAACCCTGTATTACCATGAGCCTATGTGGACAAATATAGATGCAATGATCTTGATCGAAAACGAAGCTACATACTTACCAAAAGTAAATTTCAGTTTGCATTCTATGTGCTTAACATGTCCAAGCAGTAAACAGTGCCTCTACGGGTTTCATCTGAACCAACTCAAATCACGACAAGTAGATAACGCTCGCACCGGTATAATAGAAATAAAGCTAATAAGCTTTACAAATACAACAAATGAAAGAATCACGGGAAAAATGCATTTTCAAAAACCAATTAAAATTGTATATTCACAATAAACCATGTTACAGTATCATAATACAAATAACCATAAAAATAAGAAATTGTCAGTTTCATCCTTAATCATTAATTGTAAATCACAGGTACAGATTTTTTTTTACTTATTCCTGGTAAGAGTTCTCTGTTTCTCGGCAAACTCCACAGTTTTCTCCTCCACTCGCAGTCCTTTCCTTTTGCGCACTGCATTCATATACTTTCGGGCCCTATTTTC
>JAAXNX010002991.1:0-11826 GCA_036491905.1 Folsomia manolachei
ATGCCATAATGTTCCTGTCAACAAGAGCTGACATGCTCATTTGTCTTTGAGTTTTCCAGGTGTCTTTCAACTTGCAGAGGCTAATCCAGACGCGAAAAGGCTGTATGATGATTTACTCAGTAATTATAACAGACTCATTCGCCCTGTTTCAAACAATTCGGACAAACTGACAGTCAGACTTGGACTCAAGCTGTCTCAACTAATTGATGTTGTAAGTTGAATCAGCTTTATACTAACTTTAGTTCATTACCAGGACGCAGCAAGATATATACTTACACGTAGATTTATAAGTAAATATACATATTATATCTGACTTGGTATGCATTTCATTATGGCGTCCAATACAAATTACTGTAATTTTTATTTTTACGTACATATCTATTAATGCAATGTATAGTCATTCTACCTCCTTTGTCATACAACTGTCCATGGAGTAACAATAGGACAATTTCTTTTAACAATATTCATTTGTGTTATGCAGAACAATTTCTTCTAACTCCATTTGATTTTTTTCAATTGGCGAGTTTTTATTGTTTCGAGACTCATATTTTTTTAACGTTTGTCATATGTTGAAATACATTGAACACTGACATGCACAAGGACAATAATTTTACATAAGTCGTCTGCACAACTCCCGTTATATTTATGTCTGTGTCATCTTTCTTTTTCGACGGACCACAATAAACCATTCAATATAAATTGTCCTCAACATGTGAGCAATGATCTAGATTCTAGCCTTAAATTGTGCCACCAAAAATCCAATTTCAACAAGAATTCCGGTTGAATGACTACTATTCAAAAAGTTGTGCTAAAAGTAAAATGTTGCCAAAAGGAAACGGCGTATTAAAATTTGGGAATCTTTTTTTTCTGCCGTCTGAAAATAATAGAAAAAAGAAGCCGTTTGACTGGCCAAGATGCTTCGTGTCGTTGAATTGAAATGGAAACAACAGAGTCAAAGCTTTCTCCCCATGGGTATAAAGAATAGAATTGGTTAGTAGGTAGCACAACGACGGTTGTGACATTCATTTCATGCTGCCACCATTATTACTCCGTTGCATGGATATGGCTTCCAATTCACTATGTGAAGTAGGTAGTTCCATTTTGAAGGTTTCCTGCAAAATGCGAAATCCGAAAAAGCCACGAGTTCAATGATGGAAACAAAACGAAGATGGAACGAATTGCCTCATTGCACAGAACAAATGATAGAAATGAGTATCTCAAAACTATCCTGCATTTTCTGAGCATCTCATAATCCGAATATTAAATATTCTACTACATAAATATTTTCACTCAAGACACAAAAACCACCAGCAGAGCAAGCACACTTTTCAAATTTTTTATTACCTGCACATAATGAATTAAGAGCTTGGCTCGTGTAAACTAATGTACAAATTGTGGTCTTTTAAGCATCCGGTTTTCAACTTGCTTCATTTCCGTTGGTGTTTCCTATCAGGGTCAGAGTAAACGTGGTACAAAAAATGCAGTACAGTTGAGTATATCTATTTTGCTACCTGCCACCATATACGCAATTCAGGAGATCTTCTCATCCCCAAGCAACAAAGTATTTAAGGTTCAGAGTCAAGGGACAGGGTGGCCTTAGACGATTTCGCCAAAATTGAAAAAGTTACCTAAAGCTATCTGCCTTTCTCTTTCGCAATCACTGATCTTGAAATCGATCTCAGCGGAGTATTTTCTCAACGGGTGGCACATATCGTGGTAAAAGAAGATGTTACTCCTTCCGTACTTACTTCTGGAATTCTGGAATGTTTTTCGTCCTACAAACCAGATTGGGCAGACAAAGTGGAACCATAAACAGCGGATCCTCTTATCACCAGCGTCATAAAAGTTTGATGAGAGTCTAAGATTGAACAATACATCCGGCGTGATTTACTAGGAGCGAATGAAAATTGTTGGTGATCAATGTTTCCAAGTCTGTGTTTTCTTACAAAAAAATTCCAAATTAAAAAAAATTTTACCAAAAATTTAAATCCAAAAATTCCGACACGTAATTCCTGGCGTCAACTTATAATTTGTGTCATCTTTGGCTCTTCTATTTTTTAAGATACGCAAACGGTCTCATTTGGCAGGCATTCAGCAAAACTTTTTGTCGTGCATTTTCTTTTGGGCAACAATGCTCCCAGAATTCCTCTCATTATTATTACATAAGAAATGTATGCACAACTTGGAGAAAATGAAATCAGACTAAGAAGCAAAAAGTAAAAGGGAATTCACGTGGAACAAAGAACTAAGACCAATTTGTAATCGTAATTGATAAATAAATTAAAATGCCATTCCTTAGGAAAACATTGAAGGGGAAACTTTATTAAGATCATTTGGATTTACTCTGGACGGAAAAGAGAATTGATCTGGTGGCAGAGAGAGAGCTGTTTTGTGTGAACTTTTAAATAATACAGAAGCTTCGTTCCTCATTTGGCAAGGTGGTAGTTTTTCCAAACTGGAATAACATTCACACTGTCCTTGGCTTTAACAAAGTTTTGCCCAAAAAACTTTTGCTTAACGAAATTTTATTCACTTGCTCCCAACACATTAAGGAAACACCGGCTGAAAAATGTAACCAAAATAAAGATAAGCAAAGTTGATTGAATACTTTCGAGGTTTATGTTGTTCCGGGAGGAAATTGAATTTTGGACCTTGTTGTCAATATTTGGTGTATGTGGCAGTAACAAAAATTGCGAATAAGCCACGCGATAGGTTTCGGTTTCCGTGTGATAGAATTCAATTTTAAATCATGAAAGTAAAATCCCAATATTTTGAAATATTTATAGCAAAAAATGCAATAAACTTTCTTTGGACGATATGAAACATGTTTATTTTTGTGTTGAATATCCAACCCACAACTTAGATGGAATTAAATTTACTGAGTATTGAACCTTGATTTTTAATAATTCTAAGTGTTTTTACTTCAATTTTTACTAAATTTTTATAATTGACTTGGCGTATTTTCCTTTCTGGCAGTATTTGAATATTCCTCTTCTGTAGCTATACTCACACCATTATGGGAATTAACAGTTATTCCCAGGGCTCCTACTTATGTGACTTGAATCAAGATTATGTCGAATTTTCAAAAATACCAAAAACTTCACTCCCTGAATCACACGACTCCAAAGGAATGCGGGTGATGGGCAATAAAGCCAACGGATTATTGCAATATTTTAAGGAGAAGGGTGGAAGAGGAGAAAGTTGGAGAAAATGTGAGAGCATTCGAATAACTGATGGGTTCCAATAATTCACCTGCAGCCACATCCCAAACTATTCCGTTACTCTTCTCAAGAATCACTAATGATGTCACAAGGGACGGTTGGACTTTCCTCTCCTTAACTTATGCACAACAAAATAATCCCAGCCAAAGTTCACATCCTTCCTCCCATCAACACCATCATTGTCACGCAATAATGCACAACTAACGAAATCATTTCTGAATTTTACGGATATGAAAAATGTAGAACAGAGCATCATACCAGAGAAAAAAAGTAGGATTCAATACATCAACAAAATAGGAGCAACATGAATAAATCGCTTCTTGCCTTTTACTCATGAGAGAAAAATGACAGAGAGAGGAAGAAAAAAAATGTGGTTTTTCGTGATAAGTAGAACTGTCTGAAAATGGGAAACTTAACTCTTTCTCCATCTGACAGTTTTCTCCGCTCAGACGAAACGTGTGATGTGTACAAATATGAGGTGGATTTCACCCCCATTCTTTATAATATGTTGTAAACAGATTTAAGACAAGTATTTTTTTTAACTACAATACGTGTCTTTCTATCCGTCTATTTATGTATTGCTTCATTCCAAGAATAATTCTGCCTCTCATGTGAAACATGCATGAGAAGCATTCATAAAATAGAAAAATTTAATAAATTATGACTGGAATAGGAAGAATGCACAATAATAACAAAGCGCGTGTTTTTGTTCGTTACCCTACCAACAAAGGGTTGAGCCTGGTCTGGAGTCAGGTTGTGGATCAGCAAATAGTAGTTGTCACACGTCAACTCAGCACGACTTTTTTATGAATGCAAGAATTCTCAGCAGTCACTCTTTCGACAGACATACAAATAAATGAAAAATGAATGTGTGCCCATTACTCACACCCTTTTAGAGAGCTAACCTTCTGTGATTCATCACTTTAATTTTTTTACCAATAAACTCTTGAATATTCGCCTTTTAACTTTGCATTTGTACCACAGAACAAGGGTTTGATTGACATATTTCAAGAATGCATGCCCATTGTTGTGTGTTTAACGATTTTTTGTCATTTTCAGAACCTCAAGAATCAAATCATGACGACAAACGTGTGGGTGGAGCAGGTAAATCTTTGAATGAGAGGAACATGTGATCAATACCAAACGAAGATGGTTTAACGAAGTGTGCAATTTTGTTGTGGGAATTTTTCATGCATAGCTTTGCTGAGTGTGCTTGTTGCAGGATCCAATTTATTTAAACGCATTATTCCTAGATTAGATTTTACATACAAAACGGACGAATGGAGAGAGCACGGAAGGGAGTCAAATAGTTTTCTACGGAATGACTTCTTCTCTGAAGTGGCATTGGCACCTTGCTGCCAGGCATTTTTTGCTTCCAAATGGATTTCCCATTCAGTCTTCCATTTGGATGCTGATTCTGATTGATTGGTGGTGAAAAGCAGGAAGAACCGTTCCGTTTACCGCATTCATTACATTACTTGGCACAGTGATCAATTTCCAAATCACCCTCTAGTTCTTTCATATGCAGCCATAGACTTTGTATGGCAGTAAATAAATGAACGATTTCCATCCCCGTAAAGAGCAATAAAAAATTAGTACACATGGTTAAAAAACATTTTTTTTAACGGTGGTAAAGATCCTGTCCAGTGGTATCGCTGTCCTCACTTGTATTCTATTTCATTACATAGTAAAACAATGTTCCCTTGCATGGCTTCCTTGGTTTAATTGGTGTTAAGCCAAGTGCAAGAAAGAAAAGATCAGGAAGTATTAGAAATCGTAAAAAGAACCCAGAATTGAAACTTTCATAAAAATCTTGTTCTGAAAGTCGAAGTCAGATCCACAATGTAACAACTTTCAGGACAATTGAACATGCCCAATTTCTCCCTAATCCTGGCACACCGAATACTACATTCGTTAACTACATTCGTGCAGACAGACAACAGTCCAGTCGATTGGTTCTAAATTAAATCAGGTGAAAGCCAAAAAGGAGAAATAGCAACCGGGGCAAAAATACGAATTACTGTTCTGTCCAAATGTCGATCCCTTCATTCCGTGTAGTAAAACATCCACATGCACCACCAACTATATGCTCCTACTACTTTATCTACAAAAGGCTTATTGGAAGAATCGGACTCTGTCTGACCCGTCAAGAGTGAACTTGGGATTAAATCGAACACAGAAGAAAAAGACGCTAAGGCAGAGGTTATAGCTTAGTTTAGAGTTTGACCCGACTTAAGAAGAACATGGTTGAGCTTTGTGTGGAGACTGTTTTATCATCTCATGCAGCAGAACCAGCCAAGCATTCATTTGGAGCGAGGGAAGATTAATGTTGAATCCAAGTGACGAAGATAAATGTAGTCCAGAACAAAAGAAAGCTTTTCCACAGGAGGTATTTATATAGTTAGCACTTTAAATAAGCCACAATCCAAGGGCAATTTCATCTTCCTATCTTGCCTTTTCTACCACTTTTCCCTCTGCAAACATTGAGCCAACATTTATGTGCATATACTTGAGGAAGAGTGTGGAATCCTAATTCAACTGGATAACTGGCTGAAATGCGATACAAATACTTGACACGTATCCGTCAGGAGTGAGCAATTTGGATAGACGAATATTTGGTTAATTTGAATCTTACCTTTCTCTCAATTGTTTCACTCTTTCCATTCCGAGAGCCAGCTTCTGCAATACGCTTAATTAATGTACTGTAACTTATCTGAACACTAATCAACTAATTGCAAGTTTAGTTGTGTATGCCTGAACTGCTATAGGACAGAAATAAGGTTGTTCTGTAAACTGATGAATGGAAGTCGTTGTTGTTAATTATAAACAGACTTTTCTCAACTTTCCTTCTGGGAAATAAATTTTAATGAGTCTTTTCCATCTTACTCACTACTGCCGTTGCTACTTATTTCTTTCTTTCTTCTTTGTGTTGCTATATTTAGTTCAAGTTTTGATATCTGGTAATTTGTAAGGATGATTAGTTACGTCAAGAAAATTTATGCTTATTAACAGTAATGAAGTAGATTACTCAGCCAAATTAAACATTTGCAGATAATGAGAAACGTAGTAAAAGGACGTATAATAATTTTTTTTTAAATCTGAAATTTTAAACGATTTACTTTGTTAGATTGTAAAAACTATTTTGTTGACCTCTTGAGTTTGGTATTGATTCATGGTGTTAATTCAAGGAAAATAAATATGAAATCAACTACATATTTCTAAATATCCGTTAATAAATGTCTGCAAATTTCCAATGTTCTCTTATTATGATTTAGAAATGGTTGGACTACAAATTACAATGGGATCCAGCTGAATATGGTGGCGTGGACAATCTTTACGTCCCATCAGAACACATTTGGCTACCAGATATTGTTTTGTACAAACAAGTAAGTTACTGTACGCAAGGAAGTCAAGAGAAGAAAATTAGCCTAACTCCTCATTACTTATGATAATTAGATGTAAATTTTGGATTTGGTGATGCGTAATTAACTCGCGTAATATTTTCTTGGAAAGTCACGCTCAATGGAAATGCCAAAATATCGCATTTTCCCCATTTTATTTTACTACGAACACTCATTCCGACTACTGTTTCTTTCCTGCTCTGATTAACTTCAATAAATTTACTAAATGTAAAACTATTTTTTTTACTTTCGCACTCATTTTTGTTGAAAACCGAAGAAAAATTAAAAATTGTTAACTTTAATTTGGTAATTACATGCATGCATTTGTTGTTTGAAGTTCTTGTCAACCAATTGTAATCAATGAATTTAGTTTAGTTCGTTGACCACTATCCTTTGCACTTGTTTTTAATGATCCGACGGAACTTGTGACATATTGCTTCAGCTTTTTGTAATAAGAACTGAATAATAACAGTACGAATGTTTTCTGTATTTTTTTCAACAGTGCGGATGGAAATTANAACAGTGCGGATGGAAATTATGAAGTAACGTTGATGACCAAAGGTAAGGGAGACAAAAAGGCGTTTATTTACCCTTTTTCCAACACATTACAAATCAACTCATAAAAATTATCCAAAGCCACCTTATCCTCGTCTGGATTCATTTTATGGAAACCACCAGCAATTTATAAATCCTCATGCGAAATTAATGTCGAATGGTTTCCCTTCGACGAGCAGACCTGTACAATGAAAGTGAGAATGTTAAACATAAATTATTCAACATCATGAATCTTACTAAACTATTTTTTATAATTTTATTATAGTTCGGAAGCTGGACATATGATGGATTTCAGGTACAACTATGATTCAGCAAACAACGCTTGAATATTCAAAAATCGGATGTTTCTGTCATCCTATCTATACCTTCCGGCGTCTTTGCAAATTCTACACATATTTTCAGAAAAATGCATCGATAAAAATATATACGTGGGAAACGAAACAAATACTAACATCAATTTAAATGATTCATTTCTGTATTTCATATTTCCATTTCTTTTTGTAATTCAATTTCTTTTAATGATAATTCGAGAAATTATATTTCACAATTTACTAGTAGTCAAAATATTGTAAGAATTGAATTTTTATACAAATTCTAAATTTTTCTAGGACCCGATAATTTTCATGGCTCCTATAAAAGGCGTTTATTGTCAACGAGTCGCTAACAATCCTTCCGTTTTGGTGTGTAATATACACACTTAACTTTTGAAGTAGCAATAATAAGCTCATATATTTTATCTCGTTGAAAGTACTTAAGTCCTGTAATAAGCTGCAATATATGTACGTATCTAACAAAGGAAGCAATACCTGAGTCAACTTTCAGCTCGTAAAATAGCATTAAAAAGTACATAAATTTTGTAAAACCAATCAGCTTATTTCTTCCATCGGCCAATTGACATGATAAAAAACTAAAGTACTGAGTTGCTGTCTTTGCTCAAAAGCACTCTTTTTGAAATTGCAAAAAACGGTTGAAATTTAGAGGATAGCGACTAAATAAATAATACTCCTCGGATTTGACAATTGATTTGTTTGTATAGGTTGATTTACAACACATGGATCAGTTTCACGGAAGCAACCTCGTACCAATAGGAATTGACTTGAAGGAATTTTACTTGTCAGTAGAGGTAATTATATTAAATGAAGTTTACAACAACATATATATTTTTAACGCATTTTATGTTTCTGCAGTGGGATATTCTAGGAGTTCCGGCTAAAAGGTGAAAAGCAAATTAACATGGTGTCCATTCGTTAAACCTCATCTCCAAATTTCAAGCACTTCAAAACGAGAACACTTTGGATGCAATATCTGTACAACGTTCGTTCTTCCGGTGTTTGACAAGGTGTTCAATTAGTCATATTGGGTCGTGAAAAGTAATTTTGTATCAGTCAATGCTCAATATGACTTTTAAAAATGCATATCGTACTGTAGTACACAGTTTAAATTTATTGTAGAAAACCTTGTCTAAAAATTAAACTTGTGAAGTATATATTTCGTCAACTGAATTTAGTAAAGGGAAAACGGAAAGGAACACAAAATTACAAACTTGTCAATTACGTTCAAATTTTCTTCTTGTTGAATTTTTCAAATTTATACGATTCCTACAAGAACGTGTTTCATTGTTGTATCCAAATTTTTACAAAAATAACCAAACAAGTAAAAAAGAATATTGCTTTCAAAACGTTTTGGTCTGCGTAAAAGACTTGCTTTAGAAATGGGGTTTTAAAAATGGGAATTATGTAACGTCTAATCAAGAACTAATCAAATATTATTTATAGGAACGAGGAGTATTATCCTTGCTGTAAAGAGCCTTATCCTGGTAAGTTTTATAGATTAAATGTATTGAAATCTATGTCGCAATGTATGTATTTCATGACCAGTCAGCTAATTCAACTGCTCAGGGTTTTTTGGCTGAAATGAATATCATGTATCATTCTTTATGAACCTTTCGCTGAGAAATAATTTATGCCAAATAACAGTAGACTTGTCGTTGAATGAAAAAATCACATCCCTTCAAAATGGTATACTTTTCAATGAAGGGACGTTTTCCGCACATCAATCAGAAACATGAAAACTTTTTAAATCAAGTCTCAAACAAGTGACATGAATTAGGAGTGGTTGACTTAACAAATGATCTTTGAAAACTTTCATCATTTACAACCTTCCTTCTCCCATTCTTTCACCCATGGATCATTTAATTACGTAAACTTTTACCAACCTTAGAGCAAAGACTGCTACACTACTACGCAATGGCTAATTAGGAATAAGCGGTGGTAAGCGGTGGCAGTCTGTACCGTTCTGTGAATACAGCCTCGCCTTAGTTGAGTTGAATCATTTTGTTCTACAGGCTGTAACTTACAGTCTAACAATTCTTGTCAAGGTAATTGATTGTTCAAGTTTATGCGGAGAGGAATCATTAGATGTCTTAATTTCCTAATTTGGAAAACTTTTCTCATGCTGTGCAATTCATTACATTCATCCTTTATTCCCTGTAATCTCAAAGTGCCATGAAAAGAACTGGTTTCACTCCCATTGTGAAAAGTGAGGAGCGTAGAATTAATCCACCTCAAAAACTACAATTTGGAATCAAAACATGAAAGAAAGTAATACAAACCATTTCTGAGACTAAAGAGAAAGTAGAGTTTCAAAAGTTGTCACTTGCAAAAGTTGTCGTACTCACGTGGACAGACGGGTGGGAGTGATTCATGGTTTTGTAAAATGTTATCCACCTTTATTAAAATGTTCTTGGGACAAACTACAGCCAATTTCTTTATATTTTTTTTTGTAATTTCAATCAGTCTCATTACGAAATTGAATAAGCAACCGTAATAAAAGGATAATAAGAATATTATAAAAAGATAAATTACTCGCTAAAAAATTTACGTCTGTTGACCTACGCAACTTTTTACTGAGTTTTCTAAATGCCATTTAAAGAAATGGAACAACATCAACTGTAAAACGGAAATGCTCCAGCGCAAGGGTTCACAAAAAATTCCAAAAACTTCTCAACAATAAAATCAGTCTACGAAAACTTCATCTATCGCAAACTGCAGCGACAAAGTAAACAATTGACTGGAGCATAATTTGCCAAAGTAAACAAATAGAAAATTCTTATTGCCTGCGCCGTATTTCATAAGAAAGCAGCAAGAGGACGCAAGACCAGATATATCATGAAGGAGAGGAAATATTTTGATTTATGAGGTCGTATCCTTTCACATATCAACAATATTTCTCATTCCTTTTGGCACAAGTCCTCCTCATTTCTTCTGGAAACGAAACTATATATCAAGACTGTGCAAGTGGTTGGTTTAGTTGAGGCTAAAGATTTTCTAGAGGTTGTTATTTGGTGGTGGCAGACAAGAGCTAAACCTTTTCGGAAAATAAACTATTTTTATGGTGCACAAATTTTGTGGGTTGGGCAGACAAAACCCTTATTCCAATGGCGTGGCCAAATGGATAAATTCGTACTCATCCAATTTCAACATCCTTGTTTGGACAGAGAAAGAGTGAAAATCTTGAGCTACCCGGCTTGTGTACGGGCTCTTAAATTTTAAAAAGGAAACGCCTATATGACCATTCAGACGAGAAAAACTGTCTGCTAAGATTATGTTATGACTCTTATGACGGAGTACACTCAGACAATCCACACATACATCTATCTTAACTACAATGTGAAACTTTTTATGCCTCGGTATTTGAACAATGTTCCATATCAAGAGAATTTCTCTTTATCTCAATTTCTCCTTTCTTTTCAAAACCAGTCATAAAATTTGGAGTGAAGACATTGCTCCCACCCACTCCCTCATTGTTCCTCATCCAAATGTGTTTATGTGTGTGTGAAAATAGAAAGGAGAGGAAATTTCCTTTTCCAACTCCACTAAAAATCTTTAGATTCTTATATTTATATGAGGAAAAAAGGGGAGTGAGTGAACTTCGAATTACTCCAAAAAGAAGGAAAAGAAAGCTTCACACAAATACTCTTTATAACAGGAGGTAAATGTGAGGAGTGTGCCTTTTATTCTGCTCTATACAAGATGCCCTTGCCTGTTTTCACTACTTTACGGAATTTCCCAAAAGAATTCACTCAACAAGATTTCCATCTCAACTAGTCAGCCAACAATTCCGTTGTTGGAACTGGCCAGCCAGCCATCCTTCGCTCAGTCTCTTTTCTCATCTTCCCACTAATCTCAATGATATAAGGCCAAAGACAGCCAGAACATGAGAGAGAAACAGATAGGGAGCATTATTATCAGAATAGTAAAATAGGAAAGACGAAAAGCTGAGACTGGCTTTGTCTTAAGCCACAGCAACGTAGGGGCTCCATCCATCTCCAGTTTCATGATCTTCTGGAACAGATATCCGTCTGTGTCTCCTCTTCTGGTCAGTCCAATCCTTAAAATCCACTGGACACCGAGAGACGTCTGTTTCTGCAGATTCAGAATTATCAGATGAACGTTCAAGATTAACCCTGGTCAGCTGAACTCGGATATGTAGAATCTTGGAAGAAAATACGATGTGATGTGATCCCGAGTCGTTTGTGCATATAAAAGAGAAAGCAAAGGCAAAATTGTCGATTCCCTGAATCCCCATTAATCTGCCCCCTGTTCCAAGTTTACGATTGGAAAGTAGAATTCAGGGAGGCTGAGAATAAA
>JAAXNX010002992.1:0-11821 GCA_036491905.1 Folsomia manolachei
ACACACGTTGTCAGCAGAACCAACACACCAACGCCCAAAAAACTCCCCACCAAACACTTCCTCGTAGGGAGTAACATTTTACAATGGTCTACACACTCAAATCAACTACAATTATGGTAATTTTCTGGAAATCTAAATTATTTATTTTATCAAATTATTGGGAGTGTTCCCTTTAGTTGACTCAAGATTTTGAATATAGTCTCCAACATCCACTGATGGTCGGGGTGGAAGTAGAAACTCAGTCCAGTTACAGCATGGCTGCCACAAGTGTCTTTATCGGTGAGTAAAATTAAAATATAAGGCTATCAACTTTTTTTAAACTTTGTACGTTTCCAGTAAAAGAGTCCGGTGGGACATATGCTCTTAATGGGCCACCAAAATTTGATCCCTGGGACGGCCTCAAAAAGGATTTGGAGGAGGCCAGATTCACAACTGTTTCCGACAATGGAACTTACATGGCTGTCGGGAATAATAGCACGTGGGTGGTGGTGAAAGTTGATGTTTTTGGAGTTATTTCATTTTTCTTGGGTTTAAATAAGTAATTAATGATAACTTTTGCAGGGTTAATGTATTTGATGCGAGGGATGGAGCATTGAAAGCAGTTATTCGTCAGAGAATGCTCAGTGCAACGTTTTCACCGTGTGGGGGATATTTAATTGAATGGAATAATCCTAGTCCAAGTATGTCTGAAAGATCTTAGGATGTATGACCAGATTTGAAGGAAATTAATTAATTGGTGGGGATTTACATTTAATTTGTAGATCATGATAATTTCAAAATTTGGTCAATCGGAAATGGAAAAGATGTCAAAGTCGTGCATTCCTTGAAGCTAAGCAAACAACCGGACACACAGTTTTCGCCGGATGAAAAGATATTTGCAAGATTATCAAATAATTCGATTATATTTTCGAAAGCGCCTGATTTTCATGGAACGGATAAGAAGACGCCGGATACGGTTAAAATTAGCAAATTTTCGTTATCCACGGCACCAAATACGCCGGATGAGGGGCCTTTATTTGTCTTGTGCTATGTACCTGGTATGTATTTTTAAATGGCGATAACTCATCGATCAAAAGGATTGAAATTGTTGGTTTTTGATTACTAGGGATTAGCGGGCAGCCAGCATTTGCTCGAATGTATAGATATCCAAATTTCGATAACGTCATTGCTAGCAAATCAAGTTTTGCGGCTGATAGAATAGAAATGAGATGGAATAAAAAGGGAAATGCCGTCTTGTTCATCACTTCTACGGATGTGGACAAAAGTGGTCAGTCTTATTATGGCAAAACCATGTTGCATTATTTAGACATTAAAGGTAAGGTAATAGTAAGAAAGATGGTTCATTCCACATGCAAAGATTAATTTCATCATTTACAGGAGATACTGCCCATGTTCAAACGGAGTCCGACTCTGCAATCATCCATGCAGCAGAATGGAGCCCAAGCTCAACAGAATTCGCTGTAATTACTGGGAAAATGCCACAAACTCGTGCTGTATTACTCAATTCAAAGTATTTCCATAATTTTTAATAGAATGCTATTAATTAGTCAAGTATGCCTGCTCGACTATGTAATTTTAATAAATGTAATTTAATATAGGTGCGACGTAATATTCGACATGGGGATTTCTGCCAGAAATGCCATTTACTTTAATCCACAAGGAAATCTTCTTCTCTTAGGGGGATTTGGGAATTTGGCACATGGACGAATAGAAATTTGGGAAGTAAAAAAACACAGAAAATTAATCGCAGCCTGTTCCGCTCCCGCGACGACTCAACTAGAATGGCTGAGTGATGGATGCCACTTTATAACGGCAACAACAGCCCCACGGATGCAAGTTGGAAATGAATTTACGGTTTGGAATTTTAAAGGAAAAGAAGTACATAAATGGAAGGCAGAAAAACATCTTTTTGGAATCCTCCCTCTAAAATACGAGCCCCCGCTTCTGTTTCCTGACGAGGATTTGGAAAAATTCGTCAAGGCACTAGGGAGTAAGACTCCAGTGGCGAGTAAGTCAAGTGAAACACAACGTTAAGCAACAAAATCGTGATTATAGTCAATTAATTTACTTAAATATTGCAGAAGTGGAGGAGCAGAAAAAGGCAGCAGTCTACGTGCCCCCTTCCAAACGCGGAATAGTGGGTAGTGGTGTACCCGTGCCACTGAAGGCCGGACCTCAGTGGACTCAGCCAAAGCAAGTATCAAGCCAGCTATCGGAAAATGAAAAGAAAGCAAGGACGATTAAAAAGAAACTGGAACAAATCGAAAAAATCAAGCAACTGGTAAAAGATGGTGGAAAAGTTGAGAAAAATCAAGAAGAAAAGCTCAAGACTGAATCAGAATTATTAGAGCAGCTCGCAGAATTAGGAATTGAATAACTATTCTTCTTCCATGCATTGCCATCAACTTGACAAAAACATTTTATATATGCTGTCCAATGACGCCTTATTGACTCCTTTAAATAAACTTTTTAATTCTGTTTCAACCATTATTATGAAAGTCAGACTAGAATAATACGAATTCTGTATTTATTCATCTACCAGCTAGTGAACCATGCAGTAAGAACACAATAATCTAGAACTATTACACCTAATCCTATTCCTTTAACGAGTCCATCTTTTGCTGAAGAAACTTAATTGCTCCGACCTTTGGCTTTGTCTCTTTTTTAGGAATATGAACTTGAAAGGGTTTGAAATGCTTTAGTAAACTAGACACATCCTCTACTTCCAAGTTGTAATCTTTAGCTAATTTTTCCGGAGTGTATTCGCTTGGTCTTGTTTCGTAGGAGTTTAATATCTCTAAAATTTGTCTCATACTAGCTTTCCCTTTAGGTATTTTAGCCGGCTCATCGAATCCATACTCGTAGCCGTCCCATCCTTTTCTTTCTTGAGGCAACCTCTTCGTAGGGGCAATTATCGGGTTATCCCCGTGCGACCTTAAAAACACCTTGGATAAATTCTCCATTGTTGTAGGGTCTAATTTTCCTCTGGTCAACAGATCTGGATCTACAACAGATATCGTTCACCAATTAATGAAATGAATCCAAGAGTAAAATACAAAATAACCACCCAACCTTGTCTAATCTCCTCCATGATTGACTGCATCCTCAGATGAGTGGGGGCTGGGGTGGGCTTATCTTTGGAAATGGCTTTGAAAGCACGTTCCTCCACATTAAAATTCTTGACGGGTCGAAACAAAATCTTCATCCGCCCTAGCGCAGTTCCCATAATTTGACTTGTTGTTAGATCCTTATCTGTGTTTATTGGAGGATAAAGTAATTAAAAATACAACAAATTAATTGGTTCTTGTCATTCTGACTTTGTGACACTTTGTGAATTGGTAGAGTTTGAGTTAGAAGTTCTAACTTAGAACCAATTTTATCCAAACTTTTGGTGTGAGGAAAAAGCAGGACTTGTGTTGACTCCCGCTGCAAAAATGAGACAAGGGAAAGTTGCTTTCTCCAAATATTGGGACTCGGGAAGCATTTATGGTTTGACTTATCAGTTTCGTCAGACTTATCAAATTGTGCCGCTGTCTGTGAGTCTTTTTCCGCTAGTGGAAGTTTCCGGTTGGTTTTAAATGCCTACCTTAACCCATTATATGGACAATGATGCTGCTTTCTTTTAATCTCTTTCACCCAAAGAGTATGACAACATTGTCTGCACACAATTGCCACAAATAAATGAATATTATCTCCTCCTTTTATTTCTCATTGGTTTTACGTCAACAATCAAACTTATTTATTATTCACGTAAATCTTATATAACATTCATCACAAATCCATAGCTTAGAGAATACACATCTTACAAAACTTACAATTTTAGACTGAAAATTTGTAGTGGCATTTTATTTATAGAATGCTTAATTATAGGACAGATTTTCCATTCAAACCAAATAGTTGTTATTTGGCCCAGAACTTTTAAGTATTGCATTAAACTGTTGTTGGTGAAAGTCAGCATTTGCATTTGATGGCGTTGCTCCCCTCTGAGTCATAGAGTCCATCGAATTTAGGTTGATATTGGAATTTGTGCCATAAGTACATGGCTTATTTGGCGATGAATTGGATGGTTGAGGGTCCATCTCCGTGAGTGAAGCGCTCATTCTCATAAGCTCCATTTGCAGATGGCGATATTCTGCAATAAATAATTGACACTGTTGTACATTTCCAAATCTAAAGTCAATCCAAATTCGTATAATACTCTGAAAACTTTACCTTCTAAAAATGCAGCAAGTTGCGCTGCATGATAATCATACTCCTGGGATTGACCAACAAATTCGTGATGATTAATCTGACCTGGATCAGAGCCCTGGGTGGGAATTTTGTTCTTTTGAGTGAAGGAAGATGCATACTGATGATGGTACTGATGGGGAGAAGACAAGTGAATTGGGGATGTGGGCATGCTTCGACGTTGAAATGGAGGTCTTCCAGCAGAGTACTGACCAGTAGCAGCAGATTGTCGATAAAAGGAAATGTGGTTGGGATTAGGCTGTTGTTGAAGCTGAGGATGGGAAACGTTAGGAATTTCATTGGAGGAAAATGAAAAAGTTCTCTGATGTCTTGGAGCAGGAATTGGTGGGGGTTGTCTTTGCTGGGTGAAAGTGAATTTGGTGAAAGTTGGTGGACTTGAGTGAACCGTGATTGAATTTTGATAGATGGATGAAGAGCCATAATGGGACTGAGAGTGAGACTGGTTATTTTGACCAGGGAAACCACCCCCACCCGGGGGTGGATTATGAGGTTTTGTTCCATTGGGAATTATTTTTGGGGAAGAAAATTGATTGTGAGGCTCACACTGATTGGGTTGTGGTTGAGAAAGGGACTCATTTCCTTTTGAGGGATGGTGGGAGTTTACCACGATCGGAGGCTTGGATTCAGGTGGTTTAATTGGGATGGGGCTGGGAACCGGTTGGTTATTGGGTGGTAAGAGTGCTTTTGGCCTTCTAAAAAAAACGTAAACCAGTAATTATTATTAATATGTGGTTATAGAGCATTACATTATGCCCATGAAAACTACGGTTTCAAAACTGTGGAATCGTGAGATTTTTAAGAATCCTACAGACAAGACAAGGAGTTGTATATTATTATGTAAGGGTATAAAGATGGAAAATACAACAAAATACAAAGGAATGACACCGAACAAACAAACGGAATACAAATGAGGTCGCCTTTTATATATATTGTGACAGCACATCTCGACTTAATTTGGCATTCCAGATTCACTTAATTGAAATGGACTGGGGATCTGGAGCAAAAGGAGTCTAACGAGGCATCTCAACTGAAAAGGGTTGACATTGTCCCAGAATATTAATCACGGCACAGCCTTTGTTTTGTGAGGATGTAAAATGTTTAAAAGTTTAAAAAGTATGACATCCCCGTTATGGATGTTTTCCCCGAAAAGGCTCTGAACGAATATCTTTCCCTTCTTTTGATGCGGTGGGTCAAAATTTCAAATGCCAACTGCAGCTCTTGAACTTAATTCTTGAGAATGAGTCTTGAGGCGTGTTTTATGCAAAAATATACGACCTGTCAGCTTCGCAAATGAGATCCAAGAAGAAGTTTTAAAATTTCTAGTGACGGAAATGAGGTGGGATTCTTCGGCATTAAAAGTTTAAAAGTTGAATGGTTGTGGATGGATGCATGCGGCAAAAACTGCTTTGGGAGTTGGTGGGTGAAACTTTGTAATGGAAATGTGGAGAAATGCAAAAATGTGGTAGACGATGTAGTACTTGTATGTATATTTGTACGATATGTTCTAAGGCCGAGTTAGTCCAGTTTGCAGCTCAAGTGCAAGTTCTTAGGCTAGCTATGCTTTTTTTCACGGATTTAAGTATGGTTTAAAAAATTCCCTTGATGACAATGTATCAAAAAAGCTTACATTGATAACTGCATATTCCGCGGTGCAGCTGCCGGCATGTTATCTCCAGTCCTAAGCAGGGAGGATGGAGTTGGAGGGAATCTCTCTTCATTTATCAGATCGGGGAATTTTTCTTTCTTATCAGAAATTGGGTTAGGAGGCATTTGATTTTCGGGAACATTTATTTTCAATACTTTTGAATTTCGGTTTGTACAAGTGGGAAAATCTACCGATTCCTGCTTATCGTTCTCTTCTTCTAAATCTGATGAGGAGTCTAGGTGAGGCGCCTCGTCGTCATCTTCATGATCCACCGAGATAGGATCTTCGTTAGTTGGTAGGACTTTATATTGTGGATTCAATAGGCCTCTACTAGTGGGAGGATTATTGCTGCTGCTGTTGTTTGTAGCAGTTGTGTCAGGATTTGGTCTTCTGTTGGGATTCAAGATGCTAAAGCTACTTATAATACTGGAACCCGTGTTTTTAGGACGATAATTAGGAGCTCCATTCGCATTGTGATGGTTGTACTGATCTTGCAAGAGCGGAATTGAGGTTCCACCATTGCGAGCGTGTCCATTTTGCAGGAGTCGTCCACCATTTTGATGATGAGGGACATGGTTATCAACCTTATCGTGAGTGAGGGGAATACTTGATTTTGTTTTTCCACAGAAAAACATGACACAGACCAGTAGAAGACAAATACTTAGAGTCAGCAAGGTTGCAACGGTTGCTCCATAGAGTAAGAAGCGACCTACATAGATAACACAATAAGTTGTGCAAATAATATATTATTCCATGCACAAAAACACATTGCCAAAATAAAAATACCTGAAAGACGTTCTGCACTCTGTTGCAAAACTTGAAGGGTAAAATTGGCGGAGACGAACTGTAAAAACAGCCTTCTCTCAACTTGACTAAATAAAATTATCGGTTAACTTGAATAACAAACTCACCCCAGCTCTTGTTTCTGCACGACAACTGTATGTGCCAGAGTCGCGTAATTTTGTCCGTAAAATTGTCAGTTTGGATGTTTTTTGTCCAAGAGTCTGTTTTGCCCCGGAGAAAGTAGCAAGAACTATTTGGCAGAGGAGTTGCTTTCTCTTGAACGAAGGATTCAGAAAGAAAGTAACGAGTTGAACTACTTGAAGATACAGCCACCGGTTTTTTGCCGTTCATCCATCGTACCTAAGAAGGTGAGAGAAATATGTTACTATCTTATGTAGTGCAATTTTTTGCGCTTTAGGAACACTAGTTGTACGAGAGTTGTTTTTTATGTCGTTTATTGTGTTTAAGCAACCTATGCGTATTATAAATACAAGTTTATGCAAATAGAATTACTTGAGTGTCAGCAGTGGCTTGTAGACGACAAAGTAGGGTGGCATTCTCTCCCTCAATTGTCTTGGTGAGCTCTCCAGTTTCCGCAAGAAGGGAAGACTGAACCTACGAAAGAAAAATGAAATGTGAAAATTACTTTAAAACACTGCTGAACTACGCTATTTCAGGTAAATATAATGCATAAGAAACTCGTCCGACCTTTGGCAGACAGGCAAAATCTTCTCGTTGTAGCTGGTCCCAAGACTTTGAAGACAATCGTGCCTGGAAAAAATTCAACAAGGCCAAAACTGGTAATTTAAAGTACATCTATCTAAATTTATATGTTGTACCCACCGGTTGATCACAAGTCGGTGGGACACCATAGGGCACATTATTTTTAGACATCCAATCTACGGTTGTTGTAAGTTGAAATTAAGATTCTGTTGTGTAAAGTACAAATGACAAGTTATATCAAACAATATAGTCACCTCGCAGTGGTTGTAAGGTACAAGAACAATTCCATGGGTTTTCGGCTGTCGGACAATACATACAACAGTTGATGAAATAAAATGAGACTATTAACATATTAATCCATACCAATTTCCAGTCCATGCAAATTCCTCAAGGGGTAGAATGAGACAACCTGAAATTAAGCAAAGGAATTCGTTTCTCTGATACTCTCTAGACGGCTCTTTTCGATTAGTTATTATTTTGTTTTACTGACATGAACTGTTGAAAGACGATTGTTGTCCAACTTGAGCCACTCCAGCGAAACTAAGCCTCGGAATGCAGCAGAGTCAACGGTGCGGATACGACACCTCGACAATTCCAGTCTCACTAAACGAGTTAAACTGGAGAAAGCATTGCTTGGAATACGAGTCACAGGATTAGAATTAAGTTTCAGCTCCCGTACTTCAGGTATCTGATCAAAGGTGTGGGTGGGGATGGCATCCAATTTATTTCCACTCAAATCCAATTCTACTAAATTATTTAACTTATAAAATACATTCTTTTCTAACGTTTTTAAATTACACCCTGTTAAAAATATCTTTTGCAAGTTTAACAAGTTCAATGAGTGAAACACTTTGGACTGAAGTAAAACTATGTTGTTCTTGGAGAGGTCCAGTAGCTGCAATTAAAAAAATCAGGAGTTATTAATACGAAATTCGAGTGTTTTCAAACAGAACAACAAAACTATTACAATCGCTTACTGGAAATAAACTCAACTGCAAATACTGGGATGAAACAAAGTGCAGACAAAGTAAGAGTGGAAATATTTACCTGAGTTCCAGGTTCAAGTCCATTGGGGATGGCAGTCAACTTTGGCTTTCCATTAGGCACAAATGACACTTTCCTTCCCACCTTTCCACTTGCATTCACAGGGTTGTGGACATTCCTCCGAAACTTGACAAAATGAACTGAGGGTGAGGAGACTGATGAGAAGAAACACTTGATGCCACTTGAATTGTAACTTTAGTTTGGCGTTTGATCTGCTCTTAATGTTCTGGATGGGACTTGGATGAGATAGAGTTTAAAATGGGTGATGAGTTTTTTGGGTGATTGTGGTCACTTTGAGTCTTTACTTCGTCTAAGTCGCAACATTTTCCGCTCAAATGACACACAGTTTTCTCATTAGTACTGAGAATGCTATGGGAAGCTGGAGTTGACGATTGTGAGGATGAATTGGCTTTTTGTGATTGGGAGAAACTGTTCCAAAATTCACTGTCATGTAATATTTTTTCTGGAAATTGATTATGCTTGGCAAGTGGAGTAAAATACAGATGTTGGAATTTCCACTTTCTCCATCATTTTTGTGTCTGATTACGTGTGGCATGTGATTCCCTTTTTTTATTGATGATAATATGTTATTTTCTACTACTTTCTCCATTTTAATTGCACCATGTCTGAGGACGGGTTTGCTCCAAAGTTGCCACCCGGTAAAAAAAGATTGGTGAGTTTTTATTTCCAAAAGCTGTCTCTCAATGCTTGAGACGAGATCCGATGTCCTGAAAACAATATTTGAAGTTTATATATTTGTGTAAAAATTTATTTGGACATCTAAGTATGATATACACAACAAAATTGGATTTATAATGAGATAATAATATGTATTTAAAAAAAATCTGAATTAGCAATAAATCTTTCCAAGTTCATAACGTGAAGCGTACACAGTTTTTTCTAAGGTTTTATTAAAACACTCGTTCCATTCGCCTCAACTATTGTATGAAATTGAAATCATATTACACTAAGACAGCTTCTCGATATTGTATGTTTCAGATACGAAATGAAGTTTGTTAGGTTAAAACATTTGCTGCTGGCGTAACAGCTCTTTTCTTTCAAAATCTCAACTGCTTACGAATCTTCAACCAATACACAAATTATAGTTAGCTCTTTCAAGCTTTTTTTAGAATTAGTTGTATTGCCTTTTTGTAAGTAATACACGAGTGGCATTCGATTCATTTCAGCCAGAACATCCCCCTGGCGAATTTGTACCCCAAAACTGTCACTACTTGTGCTCTTGTTAACAATCACATTCGACCACTTCTTTCCTGCCGATGACATTCGATGTTTGGCTTGTGTTGGACTTGGAATAAAGTTAGAGTTTCTTCTTTGGAAAAAAAGTTTCTGATTGGCAAAGACCAGTGGGGTGTAAAATTTTGTTGAAACTGAAATTGTGTTCATAGCCTCCAGCCAATACGTATATGTAACCATCGTCAAGATGTTCAAGTAGTGACACAAGATTCCGAGCGATTGTTGACCAGGTAGAATTGGAGAGATTAGGATAAAAAAAAGTGTTTAAGTGATAGATGGATCTAAAAATACCGGCTTGCCTTTGCGAAAAGTTGGATTCAAGCCTAGATTGAACGAGTTGAAAAATCGTCTGGGAGTCAAAGAGAGTAAGAGGAATGCTATGTTTCCCAGAAAGAATATAATTCTAACCATATACATATGTAGATAGAACTTGATTTCAGTTCAATTTCGAAATATTAGCACAAAACTGAAGAGATCAGCGGTAAGAAAGTCTGAAAATGTGGAATTGTTTAAGGTAAAATTTTAGTATGGTACTTTGACGGTTCAAATAATTTGTGTGTATATTTGATGACTAAATGAATATCTAAAACCGTTTTCGATTGTGAACTTTGGTAGGGTTCGAAATTAGCCAATGGGAGTTTTGAACTACTTTCATGACATGTTTTACAAACAGTTATGACCATAAACGAGTTGCTTTGCAAAACTGGGCAAATACGCCTCCGGATATCAAACAATGAAAATGCATGCTTTCTCTCAAACTAGAGATGTTGAAATTCTCCTACAAGGAGAATTAATCTAAAGAATGTATGCCAAACCTCCCAAGATGATAGGAATATTATAATATGTATGTATGTATGTATCCTATATAAATTGCCGAATTCCAATCCTAGGAATTAGCAAGATTAGCAAATTCTTTAGAATTTCCCAAAAATTCACAAAAAAATATTCCAGTTGCTCGGAGTTTGTATGAATCAATTTTGCTTTTTTCATTGCTCCTCGTTCTCGTAAGTAGGAACTCTCAGCTTTGGGGGAAAGGAAAAAACGCGAGAAAGTGGTTTCTGGGTACAATTCGTATGTGGTGGCTCCAGAGCAGTGACAGATCCAATAAATAATTCATGATATTTTATCACACTTCTATGCCAAAACTGTCGTCAAATAAATGTAGCGTTGAATCGTTTCAGACGCATTTCGTATTTTTTGCCAATTCTTGGATTTTTGTGTAAACTTAAGCAGTGCGTTGAAGTCAAAGCTGACGCTAGATTTGTATTTAGTTTGCATGACTTTTGCAGTACATACTTATTTGGTGTATTGGGATAGATAGCCAATCAGTTTCAATAGTCAGCAACTTAAATTAAAATTATTTGTTTACTTAGTTGGCACTGGTCATTCATTTCATTAATGAAGAAATATTGCTGATATATTTAAATTAGTGCATAGGTACTGTATGTACGGAAGAGTTTATATAAAAACTAGATCGATCTTATAAAATAATAACTATATCAAATTGTCACAGAGTTGCGTGCACAATTAAATGCTGTTTAAATAATATATGAATATACCGTATCAATGCTTATTTAACAATCGGAATTGGTATTAAAAAAATAAATGTGACTTGATGTTGATGAGATGAATCTTGTTAGCAGAAAACTAAAAGGATGTGCTACGGTATGGAGTGATTCCTTTAAAATGTGCATTTCTCTTATATGCTCTCTGCCAACCTTGAGTCTAGAATTGAATTAACTGTCGCAGTATTCAAATATTTTACAAAAGGCAACACATCTCTTGAACAGTTTACAAAATATGACACAGTACATAAAAGGTAAAACGAACGTGCAAGAATGTTGTTTGCAATCGATTATTTTTGATATAGATATAATTTCTTTGTTTCGTTCCACTTGCAGAAAATTAATGGTGAAAGGACATACCCAATTAAAAATATGCATAGTGTGGTAGCCTTGAGAAGAAGGAAAACAGCAACAAAAACAAATGCACTCGTCCGAATAAAGTATGCTTTGGTATCATTGTGAATCTGGCGGTCAGAAGCTAAATTGTAGGCCAACCTGCTAAATACTTTCTTTTTAGCCCGAGCCAGAGGCGAAGGTGCTTATGTAATCGTCATGTCTG
>JAAXNX010002993.1:0-11816 GCA_036491905.1 Folsomia manolachei
AAGTGTTAAATCATATAAGACTAGAATATTATGTGTGCCACTATCTGTAGGCTTGTTCCTTGAAAGTATCAAGTTCATACCTTAAAAAGGCACATGCCCACGTGGATACACAACTGTTATATTTTGTGTCTGCTGTTATATGCCGCTGGTACTATTCTCCTCCCAAGCAATTTTTCAATTAGAAAGCACTTTATCACAGAAAGTAGGCGGGTTTGCCAAAAAGGCTGACTTTCATGACCCAGGCGAATTCATTCCATTATATAACATACGAAGATGGCTTAAGAGTCAATCCGGTTCCAGTGAACCCATTGCATTTTCAGTAACTCAAGTTCAGTTAAGTTAGGTTATAAACACATCAGGTTTGAGAGGGATGTTTTATGTTTCGCCAAGAATAAAAACTGTCCAAGCCACAAAGAGCTCTAGAACAATGGAGTTGATTGAAAAGACATATTAATCCATCATCAGGCAAGAGAGTGAGATGCATCTGGCTTTGTCCTCTTTCTTTACACTCATTTTATTTCATTAAATTTTCATCTGGCAGTTGACTTTCTTCTACTAGCATATACAGGGTGTCTCACTGACAATAGCGGATTACCAAACTGAATTCTTTTAATTCTGGATGTTTTTTGGAATCTCAACCAATTATCATGAAAAACACGTTGTAACTTCAAATGCCATGCGGTATAAAAATCGGTTGAGATTTGAAAAATACAAGCATTAATTTTGTGAATCCCAAGTTTTTTGTGAGACACCCTGTATTGAACGAACAGAACTTAGCAGTGTGTGCTCATATAATCAAAAATGAATTTTCTTTGTAATTACAGCCCTCAAACAAAGTACACACTGCGAATCCGTCACAAAGAGTGCGGAAGTTCCGTGGATGGATCAAAAGTCACCAGTGTCATAGTCGTACAAGAAAATTTACCGATTTTAACGCATAGCACTCGTAGATTTGTCGTGGTTTGTTCCGTCTCTCCAGACGAGTTTGTAGTAAAAGCTGGGTAAGTAAGTTTCTCCAGTCCCGAAAAACTTGACTTTCTCCTTTTCGTCTCATTTTCCCATTTTACTTCGTCCTCACTCCAAATGTGGGGCCATTTGCGAAATTTGAGACAAAAGCCGTGCAACGTCGTTTGGTTGCTCTTTTTTCTTTTTAGTGCCTTCTTTACTTTCCCTACTACTTTCTCTTTGTCGAGATGAGATCATACAAATAAAGATAACACTTTAATACAAGGATTGACCATAACATTTCCTACTCTTATGTCAGAGTTACTCTTCCAAGAGAAACAAGCGTCGCAAAATCTTTGGACTTTAATGAAATCATCCGAATCCGCCCCCAACTCAACAATGCTTTACACGGTGAACGGGGCAGTGGGAGTGGTAGAGGAGATGGGATTGGATTTGGAACGGGCCGAAGGTTGGAAGGTTTTGATCATTTTTCTGCAGAACCTGCCCTCCAGGAGGACCATCAACTACATCATAATTCCGTACCAACAAACAATTTGCAAGATCCTTCAACCCACTATGTGTCTCATCTGTATGCAGAGAAATATGCAGAGAAAGGGCCGAGTGCTGCAGAGTCCAGAGCTTTGGATGAAAAACTTTCACGTGGCACTTGGGAAACGGCGCTCGTGTTTGGAATGATATGCGCTGCAATAATTTGTAGCATGGGATCTGTAATTTGGTTTATAAGATCGTATCGAAGCATTAATTCCGCACATGAAGAAACAATTCGAAGAATAACCACAGATGAAGATTCTTCGGATTCAAGCTCATCAATATCTTATGACGCCGGTTCTGTGGGCCCAACAGAGAGTTGGAGTGGTAGCTTGGGGCATACAACTTCTGAGGTAGATGTGGATGTTGAACTGGATTTTGAATTCTCTGAGGAAATAAATCCATCAGCACCACCCAATGAAGAGGTTACGCTGAATATTTCCTCGCAAAACTTTTCCTATGCCTAAAGACTGCCAATAATATGACGATACGCATATGATTAAATAAGTTTTAATAACGTTGAACGTGATTAGAAAATGGAAGTGAAAGTAAGCATGGGCTTACATGTGGAAAATGAAAAATCTATTGTCAAATAAACACTGTCAGTCGATTATTATTGTTCTGAGTAGTTGGTTGGTTTGTATAACATTATAGATCTGAATAGTGTAAAAAAGTAGCCTAGTTATAAAATGTAATGGTAAGCATGCTGTACTAAAGTTATACTAACGTACTTAGTTTTAATGTATAAGTACTTAAATAAAAAATTTTTTTTTAAAGAATTCATGTGAATGGTTTAAATTTTCTCCAAATTCATCACAAATGGTAAAACTACAAAATTCTCCAATATTTATAGTACTATTTACCTTATAAAAATATTAATAATCACTCCAAATCTAACTGGCAAGCAAGAATTCATTTCTGACTTTCATTTTCGCCTGGAGATGGAATATAATTGGAAGTACCAAATCTTCCCATAAACTTTTTAATATATTCTTTCGTCTTTTGTTTCACACCTTCTGTAACTTCAAGTGGTCGTCCTTCCCGAGAGTGCTTTAATTCTTTCAGAAAGATAGCATGCGTCATCTGGAATGAAGCAATAAATCAGTAAATCTTGAGGAATAATACAATAAAATGTATTGCTTCTAGACAATAAATAAATAAATTGTCTTCATGTGTCAAACCTTTCGAGCAAGATGTTTAAAATCTTCAGTTTTTGTTATTCTTCCAGTTTTACAATCTTGTTTCTTGTAGGGATTTAGGTGAGTGACGACCACATTTGCAATTTGATTTCTAAAAGCTTCTTTTTCTTTGCTTTTGTCCACACTGATTTTCTTATAGGCCGTTGATTTGTGCTTTCTCTCGTGTTTAGCACCCCGGTCTTTCTCTTTCTTTAGAACCACGGTTGGAGCTGACGATGAGGATGTTGATGCGGATGGAGGATTCAAAACACAATCTCGAGGATCAAAACCAAGTCCTGGGATAATAACAATCTCTGAAACTGGAGGTGGTGAACCGTAGTGGTCGTCAGAAATTGAAGCTAAAGAAATGTCTAATTCTGTTTCAATTGGAGAAGATGAGCCATGAGCGTCAGAGTCGTCGTCGTCGTCATCGCCTGAGATGGACTGAATTGTTTCAGAGGTGGTGGCAGATTCAGGGGTAGATTTTGGTGAAGGAGTTTTTGTAGCTTCCTTAATTTCTGAGGTTTGTTCTCCACTTTCCTCAGCACCAGTGGCTACTTCCTGTTCGTCAACTTCGTCTTTGTGGTGATCTTCGTCATCCACTCTGACAGCATCTACTGCTTTTTGCCGTTTTTCTTCTAAAACTTCGAGTTTCCTTGCACGAATCACAGCTTTACTTATGGTAGATTTATCCTCCTCAGTCCTAGGCTGTGAACGGACAGATAATTAAAGTAACCTGTACATCCAAGCCCCTTATTCCAATTAGTATATATTGACATACGCTAATAATTCTCTCTTGCACTAATCCGGTCTTTTTCCTTCGCTCCGCTCGGTCATGAAATCTCGTTCTTAACGTTGGGATGGATTTGCTTACTGGCACTATTAATTCTTTAACATCATCGGATGAAACGTCAATGTCATCATCTAATGAGTCTGAAGATTCACTAGATTCTACTGCAACTATTTGACAGTCTTCCAGTGTTGGCGGCGTCCATTGCGTTTGTTGTGTTCGGATGTGGTAGTAATAGCATCGCCCTTCGTCATCTACAGCCATCTTCCATCCGTCTAGAATTTAATGGAATTTTCATCAGAAACTAAACTTATGTCGATATTGAATTCCGGCATGCAATTTGAACTGTAGTAACAACAATTTCTAACGTCTAACCTGGTAATGTTGACGGTGGCAATGGAGGTGGAGCAGGTAAGCCTTCCGGCCAAGGAGGAAATACGTAATCGTCCGGTGCAGGTGTTTGCTGCTGAGGTGGGATATTTTCTTTGGCTTTTGCAGCATTAAGCATTTGTTGAATGCCAGCAGGAAGGGTTGGATCTTTAACAAGACAAACAATCATCTAAATCCACGGCCATTTGCAACCAGTTGTTCATAAAACACAATATTATTACCATGCGGCATTATTCTTTTCCATTGAATCATTGTTGGATCCAGATAATAATGACCACTAATGTCCACCACGGGTGTAGTGCTGGGGTCTAATCCAAGAGCACAACAACGATGTTGGTGCATGACAATCATATCATCCTGCATTCGACGCTGTTTCATATCTTCTTCCTCTTGCTTAACTCTCGCTGCAAACATTTCACGTTTCTGTTCTTTAGACAAATGTGGATAGAGATCTTTAACTTGACGTTGTTGCTGACGATGAATAGCGTACGAATCCAAAACTGGGAGACGACGATCTCGTCCATTTCTACTGCTTCCATATTTTGAGCGCCTAGAAGTAAAAATTAGTGTCGTGTATTGATTCTTATGCTGGCTAGATAAAAAGGTTGGGCAGCAATACTTACCCATCACGGTCGTACGAGTAGTTGCTGGTAGGCACCAAGTCCTTGGCTGAAAGAGAGGGTGATCCTTTATCAGCCTCGCGCTCGTGCTCTTTCATTTGTTCCACACGTTCCTTTTTTGGAATTCTAAAGACTTCCTTAAGGTCAGCCCATGATGCCACGAGAGCCGCAGCAATATTTTTAAATGTCCAAAATGCATATTTCTGTTCTTGTTCAGGTTGAACGGCAATTTCGGACGGAGGAGACACTGGAGGCAGAGTTTCGGCAAGTGAAGCTTCGGAATCTACTTCCATTTTAACCTGAGTTTCAGAGTCCAGTTCTTCCTTAATCTCGACAGCAGGGGTTGCTTCAACTTCAGGCACAACTTCCATCGCGATCACCGGAATTTCTATATCCGCAAGAATTGGAGTTGATGGAGTGTCTAAAATGACAATTGGTTGTGGATCCATGGGAAGAGGAGTTTTTTCGGGGACACTGGACCAAATCTCCATCAGGGCAAGAACCTTGCTATCAAGTAGCATGGTCTTATTAGGAATTTGCAAAGACGTCAAGGCTTTCAAGAACTAGAATCGTATATGATACTTGTCAAAAGTTGTTTTAGCGGAAGTATAAATTAAACAAAAAAAATATCGCCAATTATTACCAGGAGATGAAATTCTTCACTTGTAATGGGTTGCTCTAAAGAGTCCTCAATAGGCAAGGGAAGGTTAACCATCCAGTTATACATTAATTTTAAACCTCTATAATCCAAAAACAAGCGACGGCAAGGGGTATCCCCAGCAATTAATATATTGAGTATACGATCCCGATCGTCCCACTTTTCGGCTCGAACCATGAGTCGACTAAGCGAGAGGGTATGAGAACGATTTTTCAGTCCACTCCTTTCCAGCTGACTTAACTCCTCTTGAAGCTATTTGGAAATAAATTTGCACAATAAAACTGACCACAAAATAAGAGGCAGAACCGAGATAGACAAAATTAACACTTGCCGCAAGATCTTCTAACATCCGAACAGCCGCATCTCTTTTCTGTTTCCGTTCAGCAGCCGCAATTTTCCTTTGGGCAGCTGCAATTTTCTTTAAACGTTTTTTCTCTGCCAGTTCCGCAGCCTCTGCTTCATAATCTTCTGGACTAGGCACTTCAGTAGCATTCTTTTCGTCATCTTCCACTTCATCTTCATCCTCTTCCCCAATCCAACCTCTGCAACTTGGGGTGCCACAATAGCAACGTTGTGCTTTTTTTCTAGTGAATTAAGTTGAGTTTTAAATGGACTCAAAAAATGTATATTTATATAATTGCAATGATTACCCATAGCGTTGAAACTGGTAATCAAATACAATCTCCTCCCCAGGTTTTAGGTCGCGTAACGTAAAGAAACCGATGCGTAGTTCACCATTTACAGTCCACTATTGCAATTATAGCAAAACAAATGTTATTAAAGAGATAAAGAAAAAATTGTTAATGTAATAATCCCGTGTTGGTGCCCAACCTTCTGTGTTTCACAGTTTGGTTCGCAACTATGATTTATAAACCTTGAACAATTTCCTTTCATCGTTGCATCAATTATTGAATCCGCTTTCAACGCCATAAAGTAAAAATGTTCCTGGTTTCCTCGAGCATAGTCCTTGGTTCGATTTTCGAATTGAAAAGGATCTAAAACTTCTCCCACATATTCGATTACAAACGAGCCCCTAGAAAAAATAATTATTAGCAACAAAAAAGCCCTTCGAACAAAACGGTTATGTAAGGTGCATACTCTGCAAGGGATTGGAGGGCTCGAAGGCCATGGCCCTTTTTGTCCGTTTTAAACACTTCTAAAGACGCATATTGCTTCCGCTGAAACTGCCTGTTTACACAACTTTCTCCTGTAGGACATCTTGGACCACTGCAAACGAAATGCAAATTAGTACAATGGTCAATTTGACAACTGTATGCCAGCTTACCATTCCACCATGAGTAACCTATTTAGGCAATCTTCCACACATCCATTTTCACCTCGCCCAATCTCTTCCGATGTCAAGAAACAGTCACACACCATCCCTTTACTTTCCTTACTAATTTTTCGTTCCTTACGAAATATGCTATCTTCAATTCCTTGGAATTTTTTGAGTTTGTCTGCTAATTCCTGGTCACTCTTGCTATACAACAAGTGTCCGGCCTTTTTAATAAGATCTTTGGATGGAACAAATGCATCTTCAACTGGAGTTGTAGATGGCTGGTCCGAAATGATGATTGAAGAGTCGTGACACGTAGCCAACTGTCCTTGTGGTAGTGAGTCTGTGGATAATGATTTAGATTCTGCATCAGCGGAATTACGCCATCGTGACTTGACTTTGAAAGGTCGTGAGCTTCCTCCGTCCTCTGATTTAATTCCTGGAGAGCCCGAGGATGAAGACAGTCCCATTGAAGATACTCCGGAGACAATGGAATCGCTTGGAGAAAGTCCTCCAGAAATGTTGTAGCCATCTTGATTAGAGTTGGAATCGTCATCATTCTGACTTAAATTTGGGAGACTTTTACTCGTATTAGAGTCGACTGAGGAGGTTCGTGAAGAAAATACAACTTCCCTACGCCTTCCCCGACCCTTTTGTCCTTCTAATGATTTTATTCTTGAACTTCGTCGAACTATGGCACTGTCATCTACAGCTGCAAATTAAACATGGATTATTTATTAATATTTGTCATTGTATGGTAATGCACTTGCCTTCAATTTTACAACTACCTTCTGGAGGAACGATGCAGTGGAATGATGTAATATCAGGGCTTGGGGGACAACGGGAACCACCTTTCCGCACTCCGTCGGTGTCCATTTTCCTATCGTTCAGTTCGTCCAGATTATTTTTCTAAACAAAGTTAAAATGATAAGCCCTTATCAGCAATGTTAGGTTGAGTTTGTCTGTGCCAAGTGCAGGATTTTAAAACGAGAGACAATTCAAAAACTCACAAAACTTTTATTGTTATTTTATTGTGGCACATTTCCCATCCGCTTCAGGAACTCAGTAGCGTTGTGCCCCACTCCAGCAGATAATTGCATGAAAAAGTAATTGATGAAGCTTATCACAAAGGATAAGCTGCTTTTGAGTTTAAATAGCTTCTGGATTAGTGACACTTTAAAAAGTTTATTTTCTTTCATCAACATGTTTTTACACTTCCTTTTCAAACCCACTCTTAAAAGTATGTGTGTACAGGTACTTTCAGTTAAGCTTCTGCATGTAATTTAATAATTAAATTTTTAAGTAATTTATTCACAGACGAATACCGGGGATTATTTAACCGGAAACAAAACGATAGTGTTCATTAAAAATTGTTTGAAGCGAACATTTTTTAACATCTTGACAAATGAAAGTACGAAAAAGTGAAAGCCGGAAGTAGTAAAAGTTACCGGATTTGCAAACAAAAATAACACTCCTAGACTAGGTTTTCCACCGTACATATAAAAAGCTCGACATTAGAATTGAGTGAATCCGTATGCCCACGTCATGTAAATCAATCAAAGGGCATCATTTCATGTGGTGAAAGTGAATGTTTAGGCAAGTGTAGGTGCAATTCAGCCAAAAACTTTACAATCAGGATCACTTCAGTCTTAATGGAGAGCGAGGCATTCATTTTCATTACTTTACAAACGTTCCATCGTGGAACAATCCATCGTCCTATTTGTGGAAATTTTGGAGCATTTAAACTTGCTTGGATCTTTTTACAAGTAATTTTCATGATTTGCGTGTAGTTTAATGAATTTATGTAGCTCCCTTGGCAAATCTTCAGGTTGGAATGAGATGGCGTATTCACACAGCACCCTTGCCGACAGACACTTCAAAGATATGTGGTCAAGGGGTGAGAACCCAATCCCAGGTCGAGATTGCAGTACCGTCAAAGGATTGTGGTTTAAATTGTCCAATTGATCGACATGAGATCCATGATGTAAAAGTAGTTCCACCAACTAGGCAGCATTAATAGTATTATGATTTAGCAATGCAACTTGTGTTAAAGAAATGAGATCATACTTTGGGATCAAAATCATCATTTGAAACAACCAGGTGAAGTGGGAGAGCACGACTGTCATTAACCGAGTTGACATCAGCACCACAATTTATGAGAAACCGAGCAACTTCCAACGACGGGAAAACGTAAACCTATAGATAAGTATAGACAAAATGTCTGGTTAGCTCCCTATAGCTTTTATAAAAGTACCCGGTTGTTTAATACCTGGTGATCATCCACAAAAAAGTGGCTGCGCACAATATTGGTCCGGCTAACAGCCATATGAAGTAAAGTATCTCCCGTGCTACACATTCGGAGATTGTGTCTCATTAGCATTTGAGTTGCCTGAAACAAAAAATGATTCAGTTATTCTTGCAATTCATTTGGCTGGGAGCACTACGACATACTTTTGTCAAATTCAGGGTTTGCTCAGCGCTTTTGTTGGGTGCCCTATGAAGAAGGTACAGCAAATGGGTACAGCACCTTAAGCACCTGCAAGTAATCATGAATTAACTTCATACGTAGTAGTGGTTTCCTGGTTTCGTAATTTTGAACTCTCATACGTAGTAGTGGTTTCCTGGTTTCGTAATTTTGATCATTGATTATTTAGCATACCTGTCATAACTTTCTTGTTGTCGTTTATAAACTGGCCTAATCCGTACGATCTCAGAACAAGTTGGTAACTGTACCGAGCGATGATAAAAAGGTTAAATAGAAAATTAAGAAACAACTCAACCTAATAAACTTACCTGTTCCATAAGCAATTGAAAAGTCCCAATTAAGTCAGATACTCGAAGTGGATGTGTAGAGGAACTTCTGTCAATTTCCCCATTGCGGTCGAGGTCCAGGTACAGACGTATGAGAGCGAGAGCGGTAAAACAAGTATCGCCATAAAGCAAGGAATCTTTCTGAATCCGTAGTTGTAGAGCATATCGCCAAAGTCGAATACAAATCAAATAATGCGACGAGTCAGCATATGCAGCGCCTTGATACAAACACGTCTCGATTTAAAATTTAGTTCAATTTAAGTGGTTGAATTAGATAACGTCCTACCTCTATACATTATCCGAAATATCACATCTTTATGAGCAGCCCCAAGAATGCGTTCAGCAATCAAAAGGCTGTTGATTCGCATTTGATCTAGGTCAGTCGCAATGTACTCAAGTTGTTCATGAGAATTGAACTCGGCAATTTCAACATCATGTCCTACAGGAAGGAAAATCCAAATCAGTCAGACAATTTCAGGATTTCTCCGGAAATCCACACTTTTGTGATTCTCTGGGAGTGATAATTATAATACCTTCATTATCCAATATATTCGCATACAGAGGTGTATAACCTAACTGGGGTTTGGGTAAATGTGGTTCATTGCCGAACCTAATGCCCATGGCCTTCCTCCAGAAATACAATGCCATTTGTATGTCATGATGTTCGTCAAGAAACGTAGACCCCATGAGTTCGTGCATTTCTGCGCGTCGTTCCCTTGTATATTGCGGAATAAAATCCAGAAGAAAATTGAAGATGGATGTTGCTCCTTTAAGACAAGCAGTTTGAATGGCGTCATCTCCATATCTGTTCTTTAAAAATGGATCGGCTCCATTCGCAAGAAGGAGCTTTGTCGTGTCGAATCTGTGGTGCAAGTATGGAAGTAAATTGGCATTAATAAAAAAAGTTAAAAAATCAGGGTTATCGTTTTTTTGTTTTCATCAAACCTGTGCTCTTGAATAGAGTAATGAAGTGCAGTTTTCAATTGAATGTCTTGAGCATTAACATTTGCACCATGTGTCACCTGAAATGCATAGCTTATTGAAATACAATTTTCAATACTGAAAAAATAAAAATAAAAGTACCAGGTATTCACAAAGTGGCGCACTTTGAACAGAGTTGATAAGGCTTGTTCCTCCTGAAATATTGGTTAAAACGCAGTCTTTAAATCCTTTATTTAAGAAAACAACGAGATTAACCAACTAACAAAAGCCTACCATTAAAATTAGGAATGCCAATATCTGCTCCAGCATGTTCGACAAGGTATTGGACAATATCTAAATGCAGTAATACAAAGTTTTACTTTAAATTTCAAGATTTCCCTTCTTCCTTAAATCAAAAGGATTCATAAGCCTTACCGAAGTGGGTCATAAAGCAAGCACTTCTAACAGGGGTTGATCCCGTGTCACTAATGCTGTTGACCGAAGCTCCATGCTTAACTAAGCACTTAACAATCGGCAATCTCCCACAAACCGCAGCACACCAAAGAGGTGTGACACAATGAGAGGTTTTATCATCAACTACTTCGTAAATTCCTTTCTGTTCCACATCTGCAAATGGAAGTCATGTTACAGTTAATTCGGATTTTGTCTGCTGTAAAAAGTATTCTATCTCATCATTTACTTACCAGCCCCACAAGTTTCAATCAAGTATTCCACAATTTCCAGATTTCCTTTTTTACAGGAAACAAAGAGTGGAGAGCAACCATCCGTTTTCCCAACGGCAGAAACGACTTCTTTCCTTTCCAACTTATCCAAACGGTCCAAACTGGAACGAAGTCCATAAGAAAGTCTGGCGCCCGGTGCAGCGGATCGGGCTTCATTGTGCAATTCCTCGCTCAGGGAATCCTTTGTCCTCGTAATTTTGGATGAAGAACTTCCCTGGGACTTTCCAAGTGTCCACATTTTAGTGAACATTTTTCAGACTTTCTTGTTATTTCCGTCCTTTGGTTGGGTTATCCCCTTGCAAATATAAATTTCGATAATAGTAATGACGGCTCTGCGCCGTCTGTATTTACGGATGCCTGTGGTAGTCCGGTTAGATGATGTCCAGTTAATACTAAAATTGACAAAAATACAAATTTATGTAATTGTATAAATGCCACATTTTGTTGTTCCTATAAAACTTAACGAATTTGGTTTTTCTACAATTAAACCGAATTATTCGATTAAACCAAACCTTTTAGTGTGGTTGATTTATTTCATAGTCCAACAAACAAATTGACCATCTATATCATAACGTATTAATTAACTACACTGAACTTGAAAACAAATGCACAGTTTTCAGTTAACAATCAACGCATAAAACAACTCTTACACTGATAATAACACATTCAAATTCAACACAACTTGTGTTACACAAGCCAAAAACAAACAAACAAACAAGAATGAGGGAATAATTTCTAAATATATTCAACACCCAGTTATCCAGTGGTTGGTAATTGTATCGCAATCAGCCACAAAAAGCAAATTTTAACGAGTTCAGGATTAAGAAACAGAGCAGCTGATAAATGAGATATCTATCTGGCTGGATGGTGCTATGCTGGTACCATCAATTTTTTTTTGCCATAACGTATTTCGTTGCAACTTACTTCACGTATTT
>JAAXNX010002994.1:0-11813 GCA_036491905.1 Folsomia manolachei
TACGAGGGTTGACCCAAAAAGAATGTGTATTTTGTTTTAATTTTCATTCGCAGCTACTATACTTGTATGTCTAAAAGTTTGTGTTTAATTTGTAGCCCCGAATGTGCATGATCAGTGCCAAAAAGAGGCATATAGGAATACCATTTGGTTTTCTACCGACCCCAACTGTTTTATTTTATTTTGCATTAGTAGTATCATAACGGACAGTTATAATATTCCAACTTTATTGTTCTACTGCATAATGGTAGACATATAAAAATAAAATACACATTCTTTTTGGATCAAGCCTCGTATATGTCTTTTTTAATTACTATTTATATATGTTGAGTAGCTGCAGACTTGGCAAAAAAAAAGTTTTTGAGAAACACTTCTTTTGCCAGTACTGCAGCTACTCATCCTATGGAAAAGGTGGTTTGACAGAACATAGCCTGCGGTGTAAGGCTAAGATGCTCTAGTATTGAATGATGAGGCAAGTGCTAAGGGCTTTTAATTGGTTTGGAATACAAAATGAGATATTTCTAAAATAGTTATTTTCGAATTTATGCGGCACAAAAAGTTAGGGCAAATAAATTCAGTATAATATAAAATTCTCGGAACGCGTAATAATTTATTAATAATAATTTATTGAGCATAGATTATTAATTGCAAGGGTTCCACTTATATTTAGATATGCTGTAAATTACTTGGTATATAAGGTTGTGGAATTAAATATAACATAATCCCAAAATTAGGTAATACATTTATTAACAAAAAATAATTCTAAAGTTTGATTTTTGCATTTTCCCAAATTTGCTGAGCATATAACCGCATAACCGCAAACGTTTTTACACCATGAACTTGTTAGCTATGTCTACTAAAACCATTCTTCCCATATGCCGAGAAGTTGCAAAACTGGCAAAAATTATTTTTTCAACTTTGATTAGCTTAGTAACCTTCTCCTGTAAATGTATCTCTTGTGTGTAACACATAATCTCGAATTCCTACGTCACAACAATGTTTTAATCCAGCCCGCAACTACATCGATACTGTCATGTACTAAAATGAGTAAGAATCAATACTTTAAAAAACTACAAAATATTTCAATTTGACAAACTGCACTAAGTATTGCATTGCATAATTTACCAGGTTTCATCCTCTGGATATGTTGGTCCTTATAAATTTCACGTAATTTTGTTGATTGTTATCAAAACTCATAAATTTGTTTTCGTACAAAAACTAGAAACACATAGGAGATACTACTGATTTACAATAGCAGCTAAAATTAAGATGCAGATTTTTATGGATTTTCTTGCTTTTTACGAAATCCTTTTTTCTTGAGATAATCCTATCAAGTATAAACAAGTTAAAATGATAAATAAAATTTACTTTTTCCCAGTAAATCCGGCCGAGTTATATCGATGCAATGCTATTTCAAACGACGACAATTAAACTTCAATTATCTAATTATCGAGAAATAAGTGTCGAAAAGGGAACTACGGGTGTAAATATGATCAAAATGTAGTTGAAAATTCAAAATATGCCTCATGAAATAATGACATAATTGTAACCATAATTTCAGTGATAAAAAGCCTGCCTCACATTTGGATAACAAATATACGCCCTAGTTTTAGTCATTACCAATTACAAAGTGAAATATCAAAATTCTATATATTGCCAAAGTGTGGATTTCCAGGTAAATCATTCATTGTTATTGAAATCATCGGTTCTTATTATAATTATAAACGAGGATTGCCTGACTATAGAAAAAATGCACCAACTCCAATCATCACTTCACACCAACTAATGCAAATTACTAATATGTGCTCGTCGTTTCACGAGAGAACTGGTATCCTACTTGTTGTGAGGGTTTAATCAATTATGTAGGCGCCCCGTCATCGTAGGCAGACCATAACAGTTGCATCCAATTTTGGAAGTACATCACAAAACAGTCATCAAACCTCTGGAGGAACAAAAAGTCAACCTTAGGTACTTTTTTTGCTAAAAAAGTGATATCCAATACTTGGAATGCGTAACATTTCCAGAAAAGAATGCAACTTGATTTTAATTTTTTTAATGGTAGCATTTGGCAACGAATGCGTTCGAATTAATTATTTGTATTCCTCGGCAACCTGTGAATTTTAACGCGTAAAACCTTAAAACTACAATACCACTTATGTAATTTCTCAGTAAATTTACCAACCACAATCTACAACGGATAACATCCGTACTGTTCTAGGTTGAGCGAAAACCAGAATCATAGTATGATTCACCCAGTTGCCCATTGAATCACTCGAATGAACAAAAGTGACTAAGGTTCAGGTAAACGATGCAATAAAGCAGGACATATGGCATCAAAGTGTAATTAAGCTTGATAAGTACTTCTAACAACTGACAAATAAAACGACCCTTATACATTGCTAGATGCATAAATAAATACAAATTCGGCATCAAGATTTAGGGCGTTGTGTTTATCGCAATCACGTTCGAACTATTCAAGGATTGTATGTTACCGATTACAAAATATTGAATAACTTCGGTGTAGTACTTCTCAAAAATTTGTTGCAGGCTACGAATTGAAAAACAAAGAGTATCCTCGGCCGCCGTAAAAAATAGCTCCTTATAATTGACGAGGAACGCATAAATACGAAAATTTTTATAGCGAGCTCAGAAGTGGAATTAATTTGCTGTGAACTATTCAATTTTGGATTGGGATTTATCAATAGTCCGTAGCTCCTCCCTGATGGGTCGGGATCTAATGAAAAAATTCCACCTCGATTGGACAGCGATTGGATCGCAAATTCTTAAAGTCTCCACTTCCGTGGACACTCTCACCCAGGAATTTCAGAATTATGAGGCTAGGAGTCAATTCAAAGAGGATGCTGGGCCTCGTTTTTTAAAGGCAAGGCTCGTTACTTTTGCCTTGTTGTCCAAAGTTGATAATTGGACACAATGGTGCAGCAAGGAGTGCTCATCAAAATTGATCATTCCGATTGAGCTTCCCTTCTTGTCATCGTTCCCAAGCCAAATGGGAAAGTTAGAATTACTGGAGATTTCAACTCCACCGTCAACTCCCAACTCCACATCACGCAATATCCCACCGCCTCACTGGATGAATTATTTGTTAGCATGCCTGGAGGACAAGTCAAATGCCTACCACCAGCTTCCTTTTGCTCCGGAGTGTAAAAAGTTCTTGGCCGTCTCTACGCATTAAGGATTATTCCAGAATAATGTGTTGCCGGAAATCGCTAGCAGTCCAGCTATTTTCCAAGAATTTATATATAAACTGTTCCAAAGCATTCACACCTACACACTACCTCCATTTACTAGGATAAATACCACTCGCCAAGTCTTTAATAAAGGTTGTAACTATTTGGCCCTCAAGTAAAGCTGTATTAATTGTCACAATTAATACAAACGGCTTGCTACTATGATTAAGAATCCGTCTTGGATTTTCGTTTCTAACGACGTGGATGCAGACATAGATGTCAAAATTTCAAAATTTTTAATAAAAAGGCAAAAATTCAAAAAGTGTGGCTGAGGAAAGTTAGTAGGAAGTATATGGGGGTCTGATCGTGGTGTGGTATTGATCGCTTTCTCCCTCCTGACCACGCATGATCCGCTTTCTCCCCGCTTTCTCCCGTTCCGAGTATGGGACTGAGCTTTTTCATATGCATTCATACCACATCCATCCTCGTGTGATCAAGTGTGATCAATTCTAAAATGTTTTGTATTTGTGGTGGATTCTCAAATGATACTTTTGCTCGTTGTTACCTTGTAACTAATTCTGTAGCTCTCATGATTACATAACACTGGCAGTTATGAGAGAAGCCAGTTCAAACACACATTTGATTTCAGTGATGGGTAAAACTTGAAAGTTGCGTGTGTTACAAACTTAATTGCTTTATGAATATAAATTAACCGATTGCTCTTGTTTTGAGTATGGATTGATAGGAATGGTTGCATTTGGTGATATTGATGTTGAGATTCTGAAATTTTTTTTATGTGTTACAAACTTAATTGCTTTATGAATATTAATTGACTGAAGGAGTGATAGGAATGGTTGCATGTTTTTGGTGATGGATAATAATTATTTTATTAACCCAGCCAACCTTATTATGGTATTAACTAATTGCTTTTCTTGGCTAGTAATTATTTTGGTAATGTATAAAATCATTCTGTGCCAGCAAGAGTTTGCATGCAACACGAAATGAGATGGATTAAATTTTTTTACTCAGTTATTAACTAAATACCATTCTTGACTAGTATTTTCTTAAGCAGTTGATCTTGTCCCAGTGAGTAGTAGTTCTTTAGAATCTGTTGCTTCCACAATGAAACAAATTTCGAGTAAAGTAATCACAACTTATTCCCATATTGGGAAGTATCAGTGCTCAAACAGTGGCATAATTCGCCACCGTCATATTGTTTTCACTACTTTTACGGACAATGAAACGCATAGGTTAGAGAGAGAAACTCAAGTATGTACAAATTTCTGCACTGTTAATTTTTTACTTAAAAAACAGTAACTAAAGTTTATGGTGCGTGCAATAAGCACAAGAAACGAAGGAAAAATATTGAATTAAAAATTACAAAAGAATTTGAAGAGTTTGATTTAGACAATAAAACCGTGCCGTATTATATACGGAAGTTTGAATTGCATCCTGGCTGTGATTGGTGTGGGAGTAAAATAAATAATAACAAACCCACTATACTTTGCTTGAAAAGGTGAGAATTTTTAAGCGATACAAATTGAAAGTTAACCAGTTCCCGTGTAATTTCAGAGAAATCAAGCTTTTTTGTTTACTGGAAAAAGAAAAACAATCAGGAATTGACCGACTGCTCAGAATTCGAATGGATTTGGCAAAAGCAAAGCAAAAACAACGAGCCAAAGAACAGCAAAAGTATCCATCATTTGAGAATGTGACTCCACCACAATCTCCAGAATAATTCGAATTCTTATCTGAAGCACATTCAGCACAGCACATATTATCTGTAATTATTGTTAGGGTTTGTCTTTTTCAAGAGCATGTACAAATGTAAAATATGTAAATATGTCAATAAGCATTCTATACACGAAACATTATAGAATTATCCAATAAGTCTTGACCCATAAATGTAATTAATGCAATATTTGTAAAGTGTACTTGTAATATTTTGTGTGGCAGCAGGCAACCCGGGTTAGCTTAAACAATCGATTGCATGCTTGTATAATAAATTGTGGCTTGTAAATAAAATGTGGTTTAAACTTTTCAAAAATGCATTTGCAGTTTAATTCATTTTGCATTGCATCAATTACTTGATTTGCTGCATCTAATAAAATTATACATTTCTCAATCATGCCACTTTTGCAAACCTCAAAAATTTCTATGCAACTGTGAACAAAGCAAGTTTGCATAATGCGTGGCTGAAGCGATGGTGTCATGATTGGCTACCTACTCGTGAAGAATTTGCAAGTGTCTGCAATCTTGAATAATTAAATGGGCGTATTTAATCTGTGATCACTCGTTTGACAAGACTTACTTGCAACCCATCTTAATCCAAATTGTGAAAATTCTGAAAAAATGAAAGCTTTTCATTCGGCATCCATTACCACTGGGTTGGTATTTGCAATTTTCATAAGTGTAGTTTTCTGTGAGAATGTGAAAAGTGTTTTACTTCAAATTGTGAGCAATGCGTTGCAGAGGACGGTTGTTTTTACGCAAAAATGAAACCCGGAAATATTTTAAGATGCTTGCCACAAAAACAATTCAATCCCAAATTTGTTCGTGTGTCCTATCGAAATGATAAGGAGTGCGGCCGAGTAAACAAGATTCAAGGTGAGAAATATGAGCAAAACCGTGTAAACTATCATTTTACTTATTGTGAATTCCCGTAATTTAGCTGATGAAAAAAGAAAAGAATCTGTGACTGGAGTGTCCCACCCACTACCCACTACAACTCCGAGTGCTCCTACAACAATCCTGCACTCAAAAGAATACTTTTCGGGTTTGTTATTCCCAACTTTTCTAAAGTTTGAGACAATAATATTTTATTGTGCTTTATATATGAACAGGAATTCCATTGGAAAACCCAAGAGATTTGGCAATTGAACAGACCACAACGGCTTCTATCACTAAAAATATTCCAGTTACCAACTTTTCGGGTTTGTCACTCACAAGCAATTGTTGTAAACTTTTAGGTATTTTATGTAATTGAGTTTTATTCCATAGCAGTTGAATCGGTTGGATGATGATTTGACAATTTATTCCCCGACCACACCGACTGCTACCACAAATTTCCAGGTAACGGAAATTGCAACAGAGGCAACAGATGCAACAGAATCCTCCTCAGACTCGGTTGGACAATTAGGCTCATTATTGGCCACTTTTCCCGAAACTGAACCCACCCAATTCGAACCTCCTTCAAATTTGGCACCCAGTAAAATTCCTATTCCAAATCCTTTTGTTGAACCCTCGGTTAAATTTCCCATTGATTACTCTCTGCAAGAACGCAACAAGGAACAAGAGATTTCAATTAATTGTCAAGTAAGATGAGAGAATTTGCCATTATAATGTAATCCGCATTTAATGTTTTGTATATTTATAGGGCTGGAATACAAAATCAAACCTCATTCACCTAAAACTGGCAGCTTGTCGACATCTGAACCTGAGTACCAGAGAGTCATTTGGTTCATTTAAAGAATACATTCAGTTTGCTCTTGCAAATCCCATGGCACAAAAAGTGCACGAGTGTATTTTGCTAAATTTGCAAAAAAAGAACTGTTGATTCGTTTCAAAGGCATATGTTATTTATTAAATAATGTTATTCAAAATATAAATTTCAATAAAGGTTACATAAAAGTCACATTTATCCCACCCTTCATCCGCCTATCTCGCTTACAATCTTAGAAATTGAGCCCAGGGCTTGCCATACCAGGAACGGACACATCTCAGAAGATGTGTTATGAATGCATATTAAAGAGCTCAGGCTTGCGTCCCATACTCGGAACGGGAGAAAGCGGGGAGAAAGCGGATCATGCGTGGTCAGGAGGGAGAAAGCGATCAATACCACACCACGATCAGACCCCCATACACTTCCTACTAAAGTTTGTATGAGAAAAACGACGAATAGGAAAACTACCAAGATTTATAAAAAGAAGAGTCTAACCTTTTTCAAATGATGGCAGTTAGCCAAGAAGAGAACAATACAATTGCAAGATTGCGCCAAAAGCTTAAAAAATTAAAAATCAATTCAACTGCACCAGTTCGTGACCCTCTTTTACAATCTAAAAGAAAAATACTGCCCGTGGAACCGTATCAATATTTTCCCTACCCTAAAAAAACAAGGAATCCAAAAACAAAACTCCAAACAGCAAGAAAACGAACCAGACTAGACCCAGACCGTCCTCCTGCCGCAAACACTGGCCAGAAAAGAAGGCCTTGTCGTCCTCCAAAAGTCACATCAACAGGTACTGGTTGAAATTTAAAGTCTCTATATTGGACCGGGTTTTCACTACATTTCAAAACAACAACTGTTCTCACAGTCTCTGATTCAAATATGATACCATGTTTCAAATTAAGTTTAAAAATTTCTTTCCTCGCATTCCTTTGCTCTTTTCTATTTCACACATTTTTTACAACGCATAAAATTTTGTTCCAGTTTGCCCAACTTCCCGTCAATGGAAAGAGGCGGAGAAAGAAACTGAACTTCTGAATTGGAGAAATTCGTCGAAAACGCAAAATTAACAAAGAGGTAAAAACCAGTCAAACAAGGGTGNCTGAATTGGAGAAATTCGTCGAAAACGCAAAATTAACAAAGAGGTAAAAACCAGTCAAACAAGGGTGCAAGTTGCGTTGGAGTGGGAAAGAGGCTAGTGCGAAACTAACAAAGGATTTACAACTACATATAGCTACATATATTTATTGGGTCTAATGTGTTAGACAAATAAGAACAAAAATCATGAAAATTTACGTACATATCCTTACAAGCCTGGGTTGTTGTTGGTCACATTTTATTGCCCTCCTTCTTAAATACAGCATTGCATCACATGCGAATTATCTCCTCATGACCAAACCCAGGCGAAATTAACTCAACTTATTCGTGGCATGGTTTGGAATTATTCAGTGGTCCACAAGCATGCCACGCATTCACAGTTGAACCATTGTACGTACAGTTTATCATCTCGCCCTCCTCCCATTTTTGCCATACCTATCATTGTGTAGTGAAAAACCCAACATGGCCTCAGAATTTTGGACGATCGTGTGTCATTCAAAACTTAGATAATGTTTTTAATGTCCATTTCATCTATTTTAGAATAACATCAAATTTGTTGTAATTCATTAAAAGTTTATACTAGAGTTTGAAATCGCATCATTCACCGTAACGAATGCAAACAACATATCCGGCACTACGCTTTATGAACTATTGGGTCAAAATATTCTGGAGGACAAAGTGATTTGTACGACCGAGACGAGAGTTGGATCGCCAAACGAGCATACATTCGCCCGAACCCCGGTACAATTCAAAGTAATAAAATATGTTGTGTAAATGAGGATGAATACATAACCCGTTCTATCCCTCTCCGAGACCAATGATCGAAGAATTTTGAATACGATACTCGTAGACCAGACCTGCAAGTTTTTCTTCCTTAAACACAGAATTTTTGTGCATTCAGCGTCAGTCTTCATTTATTATTCAAGCCGAAAGTCATAGATATTTGAGTTAAAATTGCTTTGTCTACTGTTAAACTAACAATGTTAGTTATAAGTCGCGTTTTCTGTGTTTTAGTGCTGGCCTCAACGGCGTTACTAGTACTGGGCGCTCCTGCGACAAAAAATGGATAATTTGAGACGCAGGGATAGCTAACGAGATAAAAATTATCTGGTTCTACTCATAGCCTAGCCACTTCAATCTTTTTATAAGTTGCATACCCGAGCAAAACTGAATCATTATACTTATGTGGCGGTATTTTTTATTATTATGGGTGAATTCTCTGTACGTAGAAGGCCTCATCCGCACCGGTGTGACGGGAGGGTCAGGAGAAGCGGTATAGGGTATAGTACAGCGGGATTATACAGAGCAGACGGGAGTACTCGTGGTGCGCCCAATTGGGGTGTTGTGATTTTGTTGGTGTGAGACAAATTGAAACTTTTGAACACTTCGATTTCAAGTTTACAGGCATGTCCATCAACGTGTCTTACTAAACCTTTGTGAATAGAGTTTGCATTCAGGTTTGATTGCAGATGAACACAGGCATTACTGACATTACGCATGTCAGTCAAATCATAAAAATGTGATTTTAAGAATCTTAGTATCGTGTAATTTTAGGAATTTTTTGTTTCTAAAAATTAAAATATGCAGTTCAAAATATAAAACTAGTACAGTGTACCGATAAGACCTTGTTCCAATATAATATTTAGAATAATATTTAGAAGTGCGTAAGACGGTTGGTATAAATATAATTAGACTACAGCTTTAACTCTACTTTAAATCTACAAGTATAACTCCAGCTTTCACAGTATTTTCTCAAACGAACGTGTTTTTGGAAATTGCAACATTTTCAGAGCGAAGGGGGGGCGAGAATGAGGATTTATAAATCGTACCTGGTTAACTGTCAAATCACGTTTTCTGCTTGCTTCCGTGGACTGGTCAAGAACTTATACAGCAGTGTTATATTTACCTCGATTTATGTCGATTGTATTTTGTCTGTTATTTGCAGGTGTGATGCAGATTAGGGACGCAAATGTCACGAACTTTAATGAAGAAGTGAGGTTTAAGAAAATGATTTGTTGCCACACTCCGTTGTCCGTTTGATGGTTGATAATCCGTAGCAAACTATTCACTTGATCATCTTCAAAAGCCTGTGAAGTACAAAAAAATTTAACTCTACTTTAAATCTACAAGTATAACTCCAGCTTTCACAGTATTTTCTCAAACGAACGTGTTTTTGGAAATTGCAACATTTTCAGAGCGAAGGTGGGGCGAGAATGAGGATTTATAAGTCGTACCTGGTTAACTGTCAAATCACGTTTTCTGCTTGCTTCCGTGGACTGCTCAAGAACTTATACAGCAGTGTTATAAGTGAGGTTTAAGAGAATGATTTGTTGCCACACTCCGTTGTCCGTGTGATGGTTGATAATCCGTAGCAAACTATTCACTTGATCATCTTCAAAAGCCTGTGAAGTACAAAAAACTCGCTGTAAGGTTAATTGATTTTAAATGCTAGTCAAAAAATAAGTTTACTTTAGAACTGTAAAACTCACGAAGTTTGGAAGTCCTGGTATTTGTCATTCCACGTACTGTAAAAGAGCCTTGTCTCCGCTGTTCCACAAATCTATTCGAAACTTGAACTGGTTTAGGAATGTCTGTCAGAAATAGAATTTATTGGTGTCATTTCATTATGATTTCCAGGATTAAAAGATTTATAATATATAAATTGTGCTTACCAGTTTAGTATTCCGTCAAAGTTGGAATGAAGTTGACAATGATATCTCAAGCAACGGGTTACGTCTGGATGAAAGTTTTGTAATTTTCTCGAGTTTTAGCAGTTTATTTGTCGAAGCAGGGGATCCCATCTATTACAAATTTGCTTAATATCCTGCACTAATTTCTTAGTTGTAAGAAAGACTTACACAAATCCGAACAAGTTCTGTGACGTGCTGGATTGACACGAGTGGTAGGTGGTGAATGTTTTAGTTTTTGAATAATTAAATATCACAGATTAATTAATTAAAAATAATATTCCCAACCAAGCAGCTGCTTGGCTGGGAATTAAACTGCGTACAGACAAGAATTTTATGCCAACCAACAAGTTGTTGGTTGCTAAGAGAAACAAGTTTGGCCTGGGGGCTGTGATTTTATATTATATGGATACAATTGCCAAAACAAGGCAAGGATCACACGTTGTAAGATCTCGGGTAAGTATTGTATTGGCTTGAGACTTGTTTCGTCACACTACAAAAACTTCATTCACAATCCCAACTTTGAAGCCTTGCCCATCATCTCAACTGCTTTGTTGAATATGCGTCGTAAGAATGCATGGAGTGCTACTTCAACGTTGAAGACACATTTTTATTTGCCTTTTAATGCATTTGGTACTCATTTATTAAGATATTTTGTGAAACTATATCTTTTAAGTTGTCAAGGTGTGTCAGAATAATGTGTAAAAAGCAATGCCTGAAGGCTCAATTTCTGTTTTCGGGAAAGATCCAGCAGTCGGATTTCTTGTACATGTTTGGAAAGGGTGTAAGTGTATGGGAACTGGACTCGGTTTTTGAATCGGAGCATAAACTTTTCCAAGACCTTGTAAAATGCGAGGGATGACATTATGCCTGTTAAAATTTAAATTATCCCAATGTAGGTAATGTTCAATTAATAAACTGCATATCAATATAACTCTGGTATTGTTTTGAATTTTGATATTCTGCCAGATTTTTAATTTTCAAAACTGTCAACTGGATTTCGAAATTCAATTGTTTTTGTCAACTCTCGTTTTTTGTGTATGACTTGTGAGGTTTGTCTGAAGACGAGGGTCCGCTTAAGTCCACATTGTTGAAAATATTCACAAATCAGCGAAGAGGAGTGAAATTTCTTGGAAATTATTAATCGTATGAATAGGAAAGTTTGTAGTTGTGCAGTGCAGGTCGAGTCAAGTTAGCATATTTAGTCGATTAAATCAGGTCTCCTTATCTGGATCATGTTTTTTATGATTGCATTCACCCTTCGACCTAAATAATCTTTCGTTCCAAAGTGTTTTATTTTCGTGCAAATATCAAAAATTAGCAAATTATTATGTTACTCAATTTTTTTAAATTGCAAATTAGGCATATTATGATTAGGTCGTGTAAGTTATGATTACG
>JAAXNX010002995.1:0-11812 GCA_036491905.1 Folsomia manolachei
GTAAATAGTTTGTCCAAACATCCGAGATAAGCCAACCCGCCATGATAAGTCCAATCCCAAAGGAAAACATCCAAAATAGTCTGAAGAGATATATAACATCAAATTCAGATAAGAACAAGGCTCAGATAAGACCAAGACAGGATTTGGAGGCAAGTTGAGACGCAAGTTCTCACCGTTCCACAACATGTCGTTCCGGTTGGCAAATGTATTTCAGACCGTGAAGACTGGTTTCTAGTGCAAAATCCACAGTGTCGCAAGTATCCTGGGTGTCGACACCTTTGTCGACATCCCATTTTCGCCAACATCCTCCTTCAGGTCCAGAACTGGTTCTAGTGAGAACAGAACTGCTTCGTTGTCGATAACCACCCTAAAATAGAACAAATTAGTGGGTGGGGTGCAATTTGACCTTGTCGACAAGGTCCAACTCACAAGTCCAGCCTCTTCGGAAGATGCCAATTCCACCTCCACATCCACAAAGGACACCCGACGTTCCGAAGCTCGGAGGAAATGGGCTCCGCTTCGTCTTGCAGGAAGTGGGTGTGCCCAACTAGGTAAAGAATTACTTCGGCGACGTCTCTCGACCCCGGAGTAGTCATGACCTTCCTCCAGCTCAAGGTCAGCCTCGTCTGGGTCAAAATGCTGACCACATGCACAATAATGAGGGGATGACATTTTTGTCTCAATCAGCCCCCAAATTGAGATTCCGACACTTCTCCAACTTTCTAAGGGTTCCTGCTCAATTTGTGGGACCAGTTACACCCCTTTTTTGCACGGAGTTAAATCGTCAATAAGAATGCAGGCACCTGTTGCCTTTCACCGAGAAAGAAAGTCAGCCAGCCTCTGCTCTACAGACAAATGTCTCATTACCAATTCTACAGCGTCATTATATTTCATTGGCTTCTTTGACGAATCTTTCTCAAATCTGCGCAGAAAAAGTTGCAAAAAAAGTTGCGAAAAGATCCAACTGGCAATTCTCAGGAAATGAAGGCTTGACTCGAGTAAAACAAAAGCGTCATTTGTAATGTTATCACGGGATTCATTCCAATTCCAAATATTTTGCAGGCTGTAACTTCTGTCTCATGTCTTGTTGTTGCAAATATTGGCACGTTCCTGCACGAGCCTTGTCTGACGCCATTAGCATAAAAAAGAGAAAAGTTAGCAGGCTGGGTGGTGTTTAATTTGCTTTCTTTCCAGGATTACACTAAAAGAAAGGAGCTTCATTTATTTGCTTTCTGACTTTCTCCAGTGGAGCATGGGCTGTGTTTGGGGCTTAGTTCTCGGCATGGGGGGCGTGTTTGATGAGTTTTCACCAGGATTTGAGTGACCCATGCATGGAGGCAGATTGGTGTTCAAGGGCAATCATGGCGAAATCAATGTCGTTCTAAGATTAAGAATAGAATGGTTCCTTTTGTAAAGGACAGAAAACGCGTGCATGATTTTTCAGATAGGGGCTTATCATGGATTGATTGCTTTTGAAGTAGAAATTTGGCCAAGAAAGCCAAATCAAATACAAGGAGATGCTATGAAAGTGCAAAAAACATGCCAATTTTTTTGCGAGGGCAAGCTGTAAATGCATGAGTCGTAACACACCCATTCCATAAACTGGACTTTGTATAACCAACTGCGTCTCATAAAAGTGGGGGAATTTTGGTTATAAAATGACAAATATTTAGAGGAAAGAAAGCCCAAATGTAAACCAATTCGGCTAAAATTGTCTCTCCAGTCAAAACATGATATACTTCTAAAATAACAAGTACCCAGCTCCATCGTCCTTGCTCAATATTAAGCAATAAACTCGTTACTGCATCTATAAATACGAAATCTTACGTTCTTTTCTTTACTTCCAAACAAAGCACATCCCGACATTAAAGTAATGACTTAAACCACACAATATCCTATCCGACCAGAGCTCCTTTACAACTGAGATGAATTATTATTATTAATCTTTTCTTGTGAGTTTGCGACTTCTTTTGGATCCTCCTCCTTCTGCTCGTACTGAATCACAAAAGTTCTTGATGCTGGCGTGGTAGCGTCTGAAACAACAATCTCTCCACCACAAAGGATTCCAAGATCTGTAGAGATTCAATTAACTATTAATTGATTCCTAATTGACTTACTTTGATCTCACTCACCTCTCATTTTCTCCTTGACATTTTTATGCGTCGCAGACATCATGGCCATGTAGAGGGTTTTATGCTTCCCCCCAACATTCGCGATGACGGCAGGGTGCTTCATTTGAAATTCTGGGTTCTCCTTCAAATGTTCCATTACTTCCTCCAAAGTCACAGATGGAGGGAATCGGAGCGTCTTTGGAACTCCGGAGCAAGCGATGCAGTCCTCCTGCCATATAAAAATCATAATTAGCAATAATTGCTTAATTTAATTCACTAACTTGCTCATATTTTCGCACCTTCTTCTCCGCTTTATAAGTAAAAGTATAAATCCCCGCAATATCACTAAACGTCATAAAATTATCCATCGGATTACAAACACCCGTCGCAAACTTGAGAACTTCTGTAGCACAAGCCGCCGCAATGACGGCGTTAGTTGACGCCACGGCTGGGATTATGTGCTTCACGACGCCCTGGGTGAGTCGATAAGTGACGCCTTGAATCCCTGTCGTGTAAAAATACAAAGTATTTCATAATTTTCTTCATTACTCCAATCTTTCATCAGTAAAGAATCCTCACCATACTGCGCCGCCCTTTCGCCAGCCTTCTCATAAATCCAGGAAATATGATTGGGATCATCCCCATCCACCGGTGCTTCATAAGGCTTCTCCTCCGCCCACTGTATCAGCCTCACGTACTCGATACAATGCTCGGGAAGTCGTGGTTTACTGGCTAGGGTGCAAAGGGGGTAGTTTTCCTAAAAATAACAACAATCATTTCCCTCCCACCCTCACATTTCTTAAAGTTACAGGGTTCCGCCTACCTGTGGCGGAAAGAGATCCAGATTACACTCGATACAAGGCGTTTGTCCAGCACAAACCACTCTGGCATTCCCTTTAAACCCTTCTGTTCCTCCGTCAATGATTGGAATTATGGAACTGGGCTCAATTCCTCCGTCCTCGTCGTATTTTAGGAGAGAGAAAACCATGTTATTCAACCAACGTCGCGCCACAATGGAGTCGAGACCACAAACGATTATTTCAAAACTGGAATAAAAACTTTCGTCGTGGTCCTCGATGCGGGAGAAGTGTCTGAAAGAACAACAATTAGATTGTCAACAAATAATTGCGAATTTTTTTGACAATTTGGTCACTTACGGGACGACGTTAGCTCCCTGAACCCTTTTATTGATGAAGGCCGCGGCCACCTCGGCCTTGGAGCGACCCACGTCCCCGAGACGGAAGAGGAATTGGCGATTAAGATTGGAAAGGTCGATGGTGTCCATGTCGATGATGTGGAGGTTGGAGAAGGACATGAGAGCGAGATTCTTAACGAGTTCACATCCTAGTCCGCCTGCCCCCACGATAAGCACTTTGCAGGTGTGAACATACTGGAAGAAAGGAGTTGATAAGTATAGCTTATCATGGAGATAAGTGAGGTATAAGGAACAGAATACCTTCAAAATATCTGGAGATGCTTCAAATCCTTCCGGTGAAAATGGTCCAACTCTCTCCAGTACTCGGCGGAGGTGACCGTAACGATCGGGTGGGATGACTGATGCTCCTCCATTTCCACCTGTTCCAGACTCTTCCATGATAACCACTCTGGAAGAGGATAACCCAAAAGCTAAGCAATAATTTGAACACTTCAAATTGAAGTTCAAATTTTGAACCTTTGTCCAGCCACAAGTTGATTGTACTGTTCCAAACCTGACACGGCACCCGCTCACCCTCAATCTAACCCTGATCCCAACCACACCCACCCACTTGTGACCTTGGCTTATCAATGATAACCTCGAATCCGAAATCACCCGGTGTTGACAGTTTCCAGTAAAATAGAGTATTTTTTGGCACTCCCGCCATTCCGCCCTCTTCTCCAGCAGCTACAGAATAAACATCGGAATTTAATTAATTGGGAATTTAAACTGTAAAAAAAGGAACAATTAACACATTTTTAGAACAATTAAGCACTTGTGAGACCTCCCTCTGTGCTCCACCCACCCAAGGGTGGCACCTGGCTGTCCCCACTGGTCACCAGGCACTGGTGTCTTGACTGTCAAGTTGACAGATAATCTGTCACAGATTCTGCCTTCTTTGCAAACTGTCATTAACTTTAATTACGAATTAGTTAGTGGTGTTTAGTTAAAATGTCGAAAAACATAAAAAACTTGACCCTGCCCATCTCCACCACTGCGACGAATGGCAGTTTGGAACTCCCTTCGCCCAAACATCCCAATGAGTAAGGAAACAAGTTTTAATTGTCAATTAATAATTGGTCATTAATTAGTTAATTAATTAGTTAATTAATCTCTAATTATTATCTGTTTCAGCCTCTCCTCCACCGAGCACCTGGAACTGCAGTTGTCCAAATTAGAACTTGATGAACAGCAACGACAACGGATGAAGAGTTTCCTGTCACAAAAACAAAAAGTTGGCGAGTTGTGCGAAGACGATTTTGAAAAGATTGGCGAACTCGGCGCCGGAAATGGTGGCGTCGTTACGAAGGTGCTACATAAACTTAGTGGACTCATCATGGCGAGGAAGGTATTTGAACAGAGATTGGTAAATTTTGGAGTCCAAACTGGACCAGGATAAGGTCCCAGGAGAGGAGGAACTAATTATTTTGCCTTATCTTTGATCTTATCTAGATGATCCATCTCGAAGTTAAGCCCGCCGTGAAGAAGCAAATAATTCGGGAATTAAAAATCCTTCACGAATGTAATTCTCCGTTTATTGTGGGATTTTATGGAGCATTTTATTCGGATGGAGAGATTTCCATTTGTATGGAATATATGGATGGAGGCTCCCTCGATCTAGTTATCAAGAGGTATGGGAGGATACCGGAAAGTATTTTGGGCAGGATTACAGCCTCTGTGCTAAGAGGTCTGGCTTATCTTAGGGATAAGCATAATATCATTCATAGGTGGGTGGAAGAAGTAAGGAATGATGGAGGAGAGGAGGAATTTATATGAATTTCTTTATTTCAGGGATGTTAAGCCATCAAATATTTTGGTAAACTCGCGAGGCGAGATAAAAATTTGTGATTTCGGAGTTTCCGGTCAACTTATCGATTCCATGGCCAATTCCTTTGTGGGGACGAGGTCCTATATGTCGGTGAGTGACTGGAAATAAGACATTTTTAATAGTTTCTAGGTCTTATCTTTTACTTTGTTAATTGTGACCACAGCCCGAACGACTTCAAGGCACGCACTACTCGATAGCCAGCGATATTTGGAGTTTGGGACTGAGTCTGGTAGAAATGGCCGTGGGTGGGTATCCCATTCCGCCGGCAGGTCATTGTAGTGAAACTAGAGCAGGTAACGGGACAATTATTAGGATATTTGGGATCCATTTTGACTTCAATTCTTGTCTCTTTATCCAGCCCAACCCGGTGCAATGGCGATATTCGAACTGTTAAACTACATTGTGAATGAACCACCCCCAAAACTTCCACCGGGTCAATTTTCCCCAGAATTTGAAGATGTTGTTAATCGTTGCCTGCAAAAGGATCCTAATGCAAGGGCAGATCTCAACACGCTGATGAATGACAGATGGGTGAGGAGATGGGAAGATGCAAATATTGATTTGGCTGGATGGGTGCAGAAAACGATGGAAAATCAGACACCATCAGACAGTATGACCATTTTCTGAACTTATTACGAAGCAATTTGCATTGTTCAAGATTTAATAAGAATGATTTACTATTTTAGAGAGCAGCGGATAACAGGCACAAGAACGACGACACCAACTTGAGTTGACCGTGGATTCGGACCCTTTCGAAAATGAATTTCGGATTTAATTACAGAACATTATTCACAATTTAATGGTTACAAGTAAAGGACGAAGGGGGTAGTAATGCAAGAAATTCGTAAACCTACACAAAAACAGTGTTTTCTTATAAAATATCATAATTACAACTAGGTTAGAGCTACAAACACGTGTTTTATCTTACCTTTACCCTTATCCGTAGTGAACTCACAACCAAAAGTGTAATTGTAGACCAACTGAATTGATATTATGAAAAACTTTGAATTAGAAACACGGCCACAATTTTAAACCAAGTGAATAATTACAAGTATCCTGAAAGGAATTCACTTTAACAAATTTTAACTATCCTCATCAACTGACTGCCTTCTATCCGTAACGACTTTTAATTGAGTAATTATTAATTAACCATTTAAATCCCAGAATAATCAGTACTTAACTAAACCCAAGTAAATTAATTAATTAATATCAATTATTTACCTGCTGGCTAGCACAAATATGTCATACAACTAATTTAATGTAATATTAGTTACCTAATCCACATTGACTTGACACCGACTAACTTTAAAATACAAGGTTTTTTGTATGTAAAAATGTGATATAAATATTTACATTCTGTAATTCCTACCTAACCAAAAGCAACGTAGTTAAAATAATTCGCAACTTTCTCTCTTGAAGCAACTTTCGACTTGTTTATAAGATAAGGTATCTAAAGATGAATGCAAATTGTGACACTGATGATGGCGCAGAAACGTGCAAAATCCCTGCAAAAATAAAGAACAAGTTTATAACCCAAATAAAAATTGAAAAACCTAAATTAATGATTAAACTAATTAACTAAAATTAATAGCAGTAAATCCCACAAATGGTGACAACACAGAAGAGATTGTCCTGCAAAGAAACAACTTTAATTCCTCTAAATTCCCGACCTATTCCCGTGACCTTACCCCAAGATACGTGTAGGTCGCATACATATCCGTGTCTGTGTCCCAAGAGCATTTCATTCCCTCATGATAACCACCCACCGATATGTTCCCCAAGGGACACGTGACTCAGGAACTTGTACCTTGGCCAATTGTGAGCTTTCACCCGTGCCAAGCTCTCTTTCGCCAGGAGCTCCACCCATTCCTCCGTCCTCTCGTGGTCGTACACCTTCCTCCCACTTTCTCCGGAGAAAAACTCTTCACAAAGGGAGCGGATTGATGCCCGGACCAGGTCAGAGGAGAACCGTTCTCCCCACAAAGGTCGGATTTGATACCCCAGAGCCGCCAGGTCATCTCGGGCGTCTTTTAAGGACTCTGACAGCCTGGAGTGGGGTGAGGGGTCGACTTGAACGACTACTTTGCCCTGTGAAGAAAGAAGTGAGATGAATAAAATGGTGAAAGTGGAGAAAGACAGAGGTCCAACCTTGCTAGAGCTCCATTGGCCGGAGATCCCGTGACCGTGGGATATGCTACGCTCATCGCTTTGACTCTTTTCACGGTCACGGTCCAGACTTGGGCCGCGGACGGGGAAATCCGACATTATTTCTGGACGGAATTGTGATAATTATGCAAGGACAGAGTGAAAGTTTATCAAGGAATGGATGCCCAGGAACAGGCTCAATAAATCAATATTGGGTGAAAGTATTGATTGATCCAACTAAAGTGTCATGCATCCATTTCATTAGCGTCATTTTATGCAAGCTCATGTTTTGTGAGTGGATTTGGTTGGATGGAGTATCTTCTGATGGGGTGCCGGGGGGCCCAAAAGGTCAGGTCAAAGGCAGAGGTTTCTATGAGGACCCAATTTTCTCTGTAAAAACAGGAAGTTGTTCAAATTCCCAAATCCCACCCAATCCTCCACTCTAGTCGACTCACTCATCACTTCACCAAATCAGGGACGACACACCACACCACAACCCCACCCTCGCCACCGCTTCATCTTCATCTTGACCATGTCTTCGGGTAAGTCACTCAAAATCTCCTACCCCACAAACATGACTTAGCTGTTTTTTGTTATCATTCTCCAGGATATTCTCCAGTGGGGGCTCCACCTTCCCATCAAACCATTTCTGGGGCTACCGCACCCCCCGGATATCCTGGTCCTGGAGGGGCTCCAGGTATGGGACAAGAAGACGCATTAAAAACTAAATTACTTACTATTTTGCACTCATTAATAATAACTGAGCTATATTCGTTTCCAGCTCCTTACTATGGACCTCCTGCACCCGGAGGTGGAGGAATGTACTCCTGTCAAAACTGTGGGGTAAGGAGGAGTCTTCTTTTTAATGAAGTAATGAGCTAATTACTTAGTAATTAGTTAACTAATTACTGTGCAGAGTCCGTGCATCGTGGAATGGCCGGTCGGTTGGATTATCCTGACCGTGTTATTCTTGGCGTTTCCCATTTGCCTTATCTGCGTCTTCTCGGATAGGAAGTTGCGATGCTATCAGTGTGGAAATGTTCAACCCTACCCGGGTGGGGGTGGCTGCTAACAGGCGCAACTAGGAAAAGTCACTTAAAAGGTCTTCAACTCGGCTACACCCACAAATGGAATGGATGATAATCTTAAATGGATACTCACTCATCCATGTCTTCTGCCCAACAAAATTTTTCTTAACCTTATGATAAGCGCTTATCCATATCTTCAAGAGATCCTCTTATGAAGTGACTTCTTGTCAAATGTAATTCCAAATTAATTTTTGTACTTCCTGATAAAATATCTTGATAAAGTGACGATTAAGCTAAAAAATGAACCATAATCAAGCGCTGATCCATATCTTCAAGAGATCCTCTTATGAAGTGACTTCTTGTCAAATGTAATTCCAAATTAATTTTTGTACTTCCTGATAAAATATCTTGATAAAGTGACGATTAAGCTAAAAAAAATGAACCATAATCCCACATTTTCTAAATTCTTTGGCATCCATAAACTACCCAATGCACTCATTCCTTTGTAAAAAGTTTGTTGTATTTCATAATAATCTGCAAATTAGAGTGATTGATTTCCGTTCTGGCGATTTTCGCACATGAAATTATGACGAAAACAGGTGTCGTCTTGTATCCATGATTTGGAGTTCAAAATGATGTGAAAATGTTTTAGTCGACAGAATATTAGTTTTGTGGCATTATGTTTGTATCCTAATTTGGAAATGCAGGATTTTGTATTCCACATAAAAATGATGACAAGGATAGCCAACCATTTCTAAGAAGAGGGACGAGAAAGTCCAACATATTTCCAAATTGTAGTTATAAGTAAAAGTTATCATTTTGGCGACTACTAGTTCGACTGGGTCTATATTGGTAGGACCACCACAATGTCCAAGCCTGTCAGCACCAAGATGTCTATGGGTAAGGTAGGGAAGTTCCATTAATAAAAAATGGCGTTGGATAATAAAGACTGAGGAATCATTGCATCCATTTATTTCCAGCATCTTCCCAGCAAACCATTTGCGGAGCTGGGGCCGCCCCGGACTACGGAGACGGAGACGGACCTCCTCGACCCATGGAAGGAACTCCTCCACAGTGCTTTGGTTATCCAGCAGCACTCCACCCGACGCCAGTCCAAGATGGCCGAGGAAGGCAACTTACCCATCAACCAATTCACAAATCAATCCATTGTATTCCTATTTATTTCAACCAATCTTTCCAGCGCCTTCCCATCAAACCATTTCCGGCGCTACGGCATCCCCCGCCTATCCTGCGCCGAGGGAGGGAGGAGGGGCAAGTATGTCACAAGAAACCAATTAATAGCGTAATAACAAAATCTAAGTGACTTGTATTCCTCTCCAGCCCCGGACTACGGACCTCCTCGACCCATGGGAGGAATGTTCAACTGTGACAATTGTGGGGTAAGGAGGATCCTATTTAAGGACTAATTAGTTGACTAATTATTAGCTACTTAATTTCCAGAGAAGGTGCGTCGTGGTGGAATGGCCCAAGTTCTGGGTTGTTGCCAGTGCCATTTTCTTATTTGCTGGTGGACTCGGCCTGATTTGCCTTATCTGCGCCTACTCGAATAGGAAATTGCGATGCACTCAGTGCGGAAATGTTCAACCCTACCCGGGTGGGGGTGGCTGCTAACAGGCGCAACTAGGAAAGGTCAAAAGGTCAGGGCATGACTTCTGCCCAACAAAATTCTTGTAGGACTTGGGACACCAAATTATAAGCGCTTATCCATCTCTGTAAGAGATCCTCTTGTATGAAGTGACTCTTCTTATCAAATGCAATTCCAAATACATTTTTGTACTCCCGTAATATTTTGATAAAGTGAATATATTGCAATGAACCATGATCCCGACCTTTTCTAAACTTTGATATCCATAAACTCCCCGATTCAATCATCCATCCATTCCTTTATAAGAGGTTGTGTTTCATAATAATCTGCAAATTAGATAAGCCATGTACTTCATAGTGATTGCGTTCCGTTCTGTAAGACCAATAACGCCAAGAGACTCTTGTCTACCAAGAGACCATTCCCTGGGGAACCCAGTACTTGACTTATCTTATTTTTAGCTGAAATTTCGAAAACTTTGTCTGACTAATTCTGTCGCAAATTGTATCTTGGATGGAATGGAGTAGGATTTTCTAAAGAGACGCCAACATTACGTGTGTTGTAACAAGTGTCAAAAGGTTCCAGGATTTTGAAGTCCTGTCCACACCCTCTCCGTCACGGAGGCTCTGTGCTTTGGTTATCCAGCACCCCACCCACGCTACGCTACGCTAGTCCAAGAAGATGGCTGAGGAAGGCAACTTACACTTACCCATCAACCAATTCACAAATCAATCCATTTATTCCTATTTATTTCCCAATCTTTCCAGCACCTTCCCATCAAACCATTTCCGGCGCTACGGCATCCCCCGCCTATCCTGCGCCTGGGGGAGGAGGGGCAAGTATGTCACAAGAAACAAATTAATAACCAAATAATCTAAGTGACCTCCATTCCTCCTCCAGCCCCTTACTACGGACCTCCTCAACCCATGGGAGGAATGTTCAACTGTGACAATTGTGGGGTAAGGAGGAGTGTATTTAAGGACTAATTAGTAATTAAGCAACTAATTACTAATTAACTACCAGGGAACGTGCATTGTTGAGTGGCCCATGTGCTGGATTGTGGCCTGCATCTTTTTCACCTTATTTGCTTTTGGGCTCGGCCTGATTTGCCTTATCTGCGTCTTCTCGGATAGGAAGTTGCGATGCGTTCAGTGCGGAAATGTTCAACCCTACCCGGGTGGGGGTGGCTGCTAACAGACACAATTAGGAAAAGTCAGTTAAAAGGTCTTCAACTCGGCTACACCCACAAATGGAATGGATGATAATCTTAAATGGATACTCACTCATCCATGTCTTCTGCCCAACAAAACTCAAAATTCTTCTAGGACGACTTCTCAATTAGGATAAGCGTGTATCCATCTCTTGTATGAAGTAGCTTCTTGTCAAATGCAATTTGAAATTAGCTTTTGTACTCAGTTCTGTAATATCTTGATAAAGGGAATGAATACATGACAAGATCTTATAAACCCGACTTTGGCCAATGTGGGATTAATTCAAAGAAATGTCGGCTCTCTTGAAATATGAAGCTTATCAAGAACTTATCTCTGGCATAGTTGGATGAATCAACTTTAAAATGTGTAGATGAATAATATGATACTTCATTTACATGTACTTTATTCCTACCTACTTATCTTGCATGACAAGTAAAATGGAGCAACTAAGTCTTAATAGTTTACAAGCATCAATGAATTCACTGAAAGGAGAATTAAGTTTCTCAATTTTACAATTACAAAACCGTTACGCAGAGATTGTTAAAGTACTTGAAAAATCTGAGTTTTTAAGTAAAAAGGAAGAATACTGTAAACCGAGCGAGAAAGTTAACAGCAGCCAGCATCAAATAATAATACACGGACTCATTGTTTCGAACCTGGAAAACGCTTCAGTTGAGTTACATAATTTTTT
>JAAXNX010002996.1:0-11811 GCA_036491905.1 Folsomia manolachei
ACTTCGGAAAATTCCAAAACATGTCAGTACCGAGCTGATAGGAAAATAGAAAACGGTTTTGGTATAGATAAATCCATATATCTCCATGAATGGAGATAGTCGGACAAGTAGTGAAGTACAGGATTGGACATTGATGATGTTGATGATCCACTCAAGTGTTTTGAATGTACTTACCTTGTTGTCAATTCCAGGATATTTCCACTCACACCTCGTAAAAGGGAAGCCATCCGTTTTTTGTGCAATTTGACATGATGGTGGTAAATTGAACTACCAACAGGAAAAAGTTGTTGCTTTGAAATTGGGATTGGATTGAAAAGGAATGCTCAACTTACCAAACAATCTTGTCTACCACGTACTTTCACCAGCAAACCTTATCTGAATTCACTCCCATCCTCATCCATCCACTGTCCTCCCTCAATTTATTCCTCTGTTTATCTCCAGTTTGTGTTAGTTATCCAACTAAACAAAGTCTCACCACAGGTTTGCTTTGGGAGGGTTGAACAAAACATGGACAATCTTGTATTCAAATTTTACATGCGAATGATGCGTTAGCTTAGTTTATTGAGTGAGTGGTCGCATCTCGCCTGGTTCGGTTTGTTCATTGTGTGTGAGTAAATGTGGTGTGTGGATCTGTGGATGGAGATGATTGTGTTAGATTGAAGGCATTCCCCTTCACTTTCTCTTTGTTGCGTGCTTACTACTTTTCTTTCTCCACTTCACGTCCGTGTGGAACTTATTCGTAGTCAGGATGCGTTGAATATTTCTTTGAAGTATTTTCCAGCTTTTGAGTTGAGTGAAATTCTCACTGTCGCTTGTTACCAAATTTGAAAGTTAGTCGTTTGACTGGTTGCTTATTCCCTGGTCGAGGTTGTGGCGGTGCAGTGGCCAACCAAGGAGTTTCCTACTGGCTCCCTATTTCACAAACAAAGTGATAAAATCTGGAAACAGCTGAATTTTATTTTGTGCTTTCTCCCTCTGTCTCTTTCCACTATTGTTGTTCCCAATTGCTTGTATCCACATAGTTTGCATAACAATTCCAATCGTATCGTGTTTTCGGTTGAGTTGAGTGAAAGGAGATGAAGAAATTTCCCCGCTTACCTCGTTTGTCACTCAGGCTTGTAAAAACTTATTGAATAGATCTCCCTTCCAGTCTGGCAGGCATTTGATTGAATGAGTTGAATTCATAGCATTTTTTCAAACTGTGAAGGAGGGGAGGAGAAAGGATGAAAGAAATGAAAAATAAGTTTAGCTGCTAAGTTAAAATTTGTTTTTTCCTCGCTTACAAATAATAAATAAGAAACTGCAACCCAGCCCCATACATACGATGGGAGGTTGGCTTTTTAGCTACCGTTTACTGAAGCCATTTCAACTGTTGTCTGGTTTTATGAGAAAAACTTTAAAAAATGAGATTGGGTTTGTATGTTGAACAAGTAAAGTTATTATTTGTGTTTAGCAAAAAATTACGGGCAATCAGTTTTTGAATCCCGATAAGCTACAGACTTGCAGGGAAAGTAAAGCAAGGATAAAATTACTTCGTTAAGATAAGCATGGTGAGCTCATGAGTGGGTTCCTGTACAGACAAGTGGGGCTCGTATTTGTTGGTGTATAACAGTTAGGAGCAAGGCTTGTCTTACTTCTACCAAAGATGCAATATGCTGTTATGGGTTTTGCGTTTATGTACGTGTGTTGTGTTGTATTCTTATTAGGAGAAAAGTTTTTATTTGTTCTCCGTTATTGAGTTTCCTTCCTGCTTAGTGCTTACATGCTGAAAACAGGGAAAGACACGGAGACCTACTTTTCTCGCCTTCATATATGCCAACCACACCATAGTAGAAAGCTTGAAGTGCTCATCTAGAAAAGTAGACAAACAACCGGGCAGCACAGCTTTTGAATACTATGCAAGCAGAGAAAGTGGCGAGGACTTGTTGTTTCCTTGTGGTTTAGCTTTTTCTTCTCTCTTCAACATTACTTGGATGGATTACTTTAGTTTCATCCCAAATTCTCTTGGATGAGTATTTACTTGGTGGGTAATCCTCTTGAGAGGTTCGCTTCCATTATTGAGCAAAATTAGATTCCAGAACTTGTTAAGGAAAAATAGATAAATATCTACACTACTAGGATGTAATAATCCGGTAGGAAAATCAAGAACCACTGGATTTGTTTCATTCTGAATTGGATGCTTGTAAGTTTCAGATAACAACTAAATCTGAAAATTTGAAGTTTAAAGGAAATTAATATGGAAAGAAATTTCTGCATAAGCTGGTGACTTATAAATCAGCGGTGGCGAATAAAAACACTGCGAACTGCAAAAATGAGCAATTTCGAGGTAACATAAAATTAACCGCACCCCTGAACATGAAGGGGAAGGAAGTGTGCCTAATTCCACTATTTGTAAAAACCAAATGCTAAACTAACCCCAATATGAAAATGACATGACAGTGTTTCGTGTTCCAACATAATTAAGAGTCAGTGGTGCCTGAGTCTGGAAACCTGCATGAGTTGGTTGATGTGATAATGAGACAAAGCAGTTTGAACATGAGCATGTGCATATTTTAGGGTATAACTTTCACTAACTATAAGCTTGCCTCCCGGTTTTTCTAGTCTGGTTTATTCCCTCTGCTTTCACCACATAATGAGGGATACTAATCAACCCAAGTTGTGGGACCATTACGTTGGATTTACATCTGATTTACATTCTCGTGTTCAAATTTCACATAATTAAAGTCAAGCCACGTGTCCAAATTCTAGTTTAGAATTATCCCATAATTTACTTAGTCCTGCGAGTTATTGATTGGAATTGTATTGAGAGTGCCTCTCTTGAGAATATATCTGGGCCACTTTATTCCTTTAAATACATCAGGTAGTACACCTTGGAGTGAAAACAAGAATTACGAAGAATTACGCACACCCCGTAAATAAGACGAGTTGGATGGCGGCGGTTGGGTTGTTTTCGATTCGTTCATTAGATTTACTTGTTTTCCAGACATGAGTTGATTTAGACGTTATTCCAAAGAAGCCCATGGAGTAAACGAGCGATCAGTGTTTGAGTTCATCCATCCAGTGGAGCCGAACCACTATTTGGGATTGGATTTTAATGGATTTTCCATGAATCAGTCTTTGGTAATATGGTCCGTGTGCTAAATCAAGTTCTAGTCTTTAGTCCAAGAGAAAGGAGTAAGTGTCGGAGAGTGAGCTTAGTGATAATTGCTCCCGTCTTTCTACTACACGATATATGACGACTAGTGGTTTGTGATTCATCCACCAGCAGCAGTTTCCGTAATGTAATGGTAATGCCAAACATCTCTACTTTGGATCTCAGTCAGTGGCAACCAACCAAAACAATTCAAGGCGAGGCAAGTAGTTGTCTATAGTATATAATGATGGTACCTTTATTTCCTACTTTCTCTCCTTTGTTGGAAATAAAGGAAAGTAACTGCGTAACGGTGGTGCGGTGTGGTTGGTTTAGGCCATTAAGCTTATTGGGCATCCATTTAATGTCAAAGACGACATGAATTCTTCAATGACTCTTCAATGGCTTGTTTTTCTCGCCAGGATTTCTCACGCTTTCTTTTTTTAGTTTTTGAAACCTCACCCATTTCCTCCATGTTATTTCATGCCGTTGGGCATAAACTAGTAACTACAACTCGTAACGACGGAGTAATCCGTTATTTACCTTCTCGGATATATTCATTTTCTGCTGCGGAATTTTTCAGCAGGCATTGTAATAATATCTAATGCCATCCTGTTTAGGGAGCAGTCCAAGATTAACATTTGTCCTGTGAATTGTGTCATATAAACATATTGGAAATTTCACTGTCCATATGTGCCCACTTCGTGTACCAAAATCTGGAGCCTATACACGCACTTATGAAGCATCGTCATAGAGTTGTCGGCGTCCCTTTTCTAGTTCTCGCCAAATATACATTTTCAAGAAAGTGCAATCGTGATAAGAATTTTCATTTGGTTCTTTTGTAAACTTTGTTTGAAAGTCGGAGAGAAAAGGCAGTGCTGAAATCCCTTCGCGAAATCTGAATGCACCACTGCATATGGTAATAGTAGTGAAAGCATTTGAAGGGAAGAGTTAACGATATTCAAAAATTTCTAGTTTGATGAAAAACCTGGAGCACGAAAGATATTTGTTGGAGATGAAAACTTTATTGCAATTCCTAATGTAGTGGAAATGGTAATGTAATTTTGGATGATGTGACCAATTCAGAAAACTCAAAATTGGTTGCAAAAATCATCAACTTGTAAACACAACTTGATCGGTTGATTATCATTGGGCAAATTAATTTCATTTTTTTAGTTGTTAGTGTTGAGTGTTTTATAGATATTTTCAAAACCTTTTCAAACTTGCTTCAATCAAAAAATGTTAGAAAATGCAATATCATCTGCCCCATTGAACTTTTTAAACCGAGTCGATTAATGAAGAATACAAATGGGATCACGGTAAAAGCAATTTGGGGACAGTAAAGTATAAAAGTTGTCTCAGAGCATGGCGGAATGTTCCATCTTGCTCTAATATTGCCGAGTTGGATTCCACGCACGTAGTAAACACCAAGAAGGGAATGACAGTGAAAGAAAGAAACTTGTCTGTCCGCTTCCCAATTAAGCNATTGCCGAGTTGGATTCCACGCACGTAGTAAACACCAAGAAGGGAATGACAGTGAAAGAAAGAAACTTGTCTGTCCGCTTCCCAATTAAGCTGAAAGAAACAAAAGTTGAGAGCCTGCTGGAAAACGAGACAATTGCATCGTTGAAGCAAAATTTAATGTCCTTGATGAACCATGTAACAGAGTAGCGTAATATATGATGATTCCGCTTGGGTGGAAAATTGTCAAGGACCAACAATGGAAACTTGTCAACACGTTTCTTAAGAACAGTGCTGTTGACGTCAGAAATAAAACAAACAGCACAATACCTGCACAAGATGACAATATATTAAACTGCGAAATATTTTGCAAAAACTTGCATGTCGTTGACATTTTCTTTTGCTATTTGTGAATGGTTACAAAACTTTGTAACTCAGGTCTGTTAATAAAAGTAGAAAACATACCGCAATGATTTGTTTTCTTGGTTAAGCTTACTTTAAGAATCCAATGTCTTCCTTGATCCCCATACGACGATTCATCTATTCTGCTCCCTCACCCTCACCGTTGGTTTGGTATCCTTCCACCGAAATAATGGCTGAAAGAGACACTGCTCCGCATTTATCAAGAGGGGAATTAAATGAATGAATCCAATGCCAACGACAGACTTGGTTCAGACTTCCCTGAAAAAGAAAAGTTTAGCTTTCTTTTGGATTCGATTGTTAGCCCAAGCAATACATTTGCTTTTACTTCTTTTTTCTTGGTTCATTAAGACAGATGGATTGGGAATTGGTCAAGATAGGTTCCCAAGATTCATTTGGATTTTGTGTTGGTTTGTTGTTTTACCAAAGTACAATCCGACCAAAGGAGCAGAACATAGATGAACTCAGTTAATGAGGGAGAAAGTCCCAGCCATTCTTATTTGGTCTGGTGTTACTGCAACGGTTTGCTAAATGATCTCTGGTCATCTCACGACTGCTCTTTTATCCTGGACGAGGTTAAGCTTCTTGAGCATTTCATTGTTGTTGTCTATATCTGTACTGCCACAGAATTTGTACAGCTAGAAGTGTGTACAGTTAGTAGAAATTACTTTCTTGAATTCAAGTCAGATGCACTAATGTTGCCATTTCATTAAAGTTGTTGATAGTGGAGTGTGTTGTGTGGAATTTCGTTACTGTTAACTGTTTCGTTATCATTGCTCCTTGTGGGTAGTTAGTGTTTAAGGAAGGAAGACATTGGCTTCATTTACAGACAAGTAGCATGAACCAAGAATGAGTCTTGAGCTTGAACATTTGAGAGGGTATGTAAGATAAAGAAAGTGCTGAAGAGACAAAAATTATGGTTGCTTCTAATGATGGGAATTGGTCAAATAAAGAAGATATCTTCCTCCTCCACGTTAAGATTGAGAGACTCCAATCTCAGCGACATATGTACGAGATCTTTTGTGGCTGATTTTCCTTACCACCCAAAATAATATCATACATTCCATCAAGGCTCGGACAAAAAAATCAATGCAGTCTTGTAGATAAACCTAAATTCAAGTTTTTTGATGGACACAAAATTTTTTGTTGGCAGACCCCTACCGAATATGTGACAATTTTGTGGTGAAAGCACGCATTGCCGTGCTCCATCACGGTCAATACACAGAAATAATTGATGCTCTTTCCGCACTTGACATTTCTCAAGACAGGCAAATTTCTAAATTCCATCCAATTTTGTGCCCCTTGTTAAACTGGGTTTAATTATAGTGGAATGTTGTTGAAAGATAATGGATATAAGTTTTAGTTATGGAAAGAGTACTGCACTAATTCTCATGAGTGGATTTAGACCCAGCTTGAAATAATGTTGCAAGAAAGGCTTTTGACAATATTTTCACAAGAACACGGAATCTCACTCAGGCATTCCACTTGCTTGAATTATTATGGCTAATGAAACGGTTGGAGGCGCAATCATCCACAATTTTGTGACCACTTGAGCCCAGCTATTTAATTTGGGCGTCCTAGTCTACAATTACAAATGTCACTCAGCTCAGTCGCGATTGTCCATCCAAGTCATACTATTAATAGTTAGAAAAGTCACCACAGTATTTGCAAATCGTCAAGTATTTTTCTTTAAAATGTTGACCATACGAAATAGAAGATAGAAATTGACAAGGTAATAGTTTTAGAAGAACTTTAGACTGCTCAGTGTTCAGACTTCTCATTGTCTTGTCACCAGTGTCCACTTGTCTTTGAAATTTCCTAATCATGCTCCTTTTTGCAAATGTGATCCGCCCTTAAGCTGATAGTTGGGCGTGACTTGAACTAATTAATTACTTTATGAATCCTAAAAACTTGGTGGCCTGCTGGTTTGAGAGTTCTTATTGATTTATGGTAATAAGGATTACTCCAGAAGTCAAAAACCTTAAAGCGTGCAAGAGACAATGGCATGCTCGCTGATTGAAGTGCAGATGGAATTGAAAAGTTGGAATTACCAGGACCAACTTTTTCGCATTGCTTGCTAATTTTTGGTTTCTTTCTCTTTTTCTTTTGTCTTTCCAATCAATTCCAGTCTCCTCCTTCTGCTCGTGTCAGAATTAAGAAAGAGGAATTTCTGGCTTTGAGTCCACTCACTTTATCTTCATTATTCAAACCACTTAAATTTCTACTGGCGAACTTTTATTTCGGTGAGGGTTTGACTTATGGGTTTTGGCGGAATAAATATTTTCATTAGTGTTCCATTTCCCTGCTAAAATCATTCCCTTAATTATAAGGTTTATAAAACTGTATGATAATGATGTACTAATAATTGTGCCGTTTATAATTTACAGAGGACAGAATAATGCGAGTGAATTTGAGCAATATCAGCCACATGGACTGCAAGGTAAGCGTTCTTTTAATTATTGGGTGCATAAGACAAAGTAATTTTAGCTAATAAATTGCAAAATATTCTGTAATAATGAACGTAACAAAGTGACTCTCATGCATTCTAAGAATTAAACTGTAGTGTATAGACCTCAAACTGCTGTAGGTGTAGTTCAGAAGGACACTACACTTAAAATCGTTTGCATTTTGGGAAGGGATTTTAAATTATTGTAACTCGATTTCACGGTAACATTGTCACAAGGTCATTAACTGTACAAAAAGACAATTAAATGCACCCAACTAATTTATATGGTAAAACTGTAAGGAAGCCAGGGAATTTTGAAGTTGACTAAAAATGCATTAAGTACTTTGCATATAAACCTTTTGTTTTCACCCCTTTCTCAATTTTGTCTCTTCAGACACATTTTGTGCTGGATCGAAGTTAAAAAGAAACAAGCTTCTTCTTATAAATTGCATGATACGATACAAACCAACTCCATTTAGGAACAACCATCTCCACAGAATAGCTATATAACTTTTAATTTAACTCATTTTCCGTAATGTTGAAATATTTTCCAAGGAGGGGGATGAACCAGATTGGGTTTCATTTAATAAGTTTTTCAGAATGAAAATTTAGAAACAATCAGAGTTTGCATATAAACCTTTTGTTTTTACCCCTTTCTCAATTTTGTCTCTTCAGCCACATTTTGTGCTGGAAGTTAAAAAGAAACACTTTCTCCTTATAAATTGCATGATACGATACAAACCAACTCCATTTAGGAACAACCATCTCCACAGAATAGCTATATAACTTTTAATTTAACTCATTTTCCGTAACGTTGAAATATTTTCCAAGGAGGGGGATGAAGCAGATTGGGTTTCATTTAATAAGTTTTTCAGAATGAAAATTTAGAAACAATCAGTATTTAATTAAACCCATTACCTCTCCCCCATTACTGATGTAATAATGCAATTCAGTGTTTTATTGTGTTCCTGTAATTACCTTAATTCACATAAATATAAATTCAGGAGAGTCTTTAGGGTGTAAAGACAAAGGGAGGTTGTCCATGTTTAAGAAAATATAATGCAGACAGTGAAAAATAAATCAGGGTAAACTTGAGATTTTGACGCAAATAGATTCATTATTTGATTTCTTGCTCATTCATTCCAGAATTAATATTGAGTTGGGAAGAATTAATTATGATCATAAAATAAACCATGAAACTGTTCTGATTTGGTTGACTATGTTGTTTACAGAAAGATGCACTCGTGATGAACCCCACCGGGCCGCAGTCTTGTGTCTCAAAGGGCAAATCTGAGGTAAATAATATTCTTTTATTACAACGGAATTCCATTCAAATGTCTCATTCATTTCATTTCCTTTTCGACATAAAAAATCCACTAAAACAATAAAATATTGTACGGACCCAACGCTAACCCCAGTTGGGAGGGAGGACGTAAGGATATTTTACCAAAGTAACGCCACAAAGAGTGAGAAGGACACTTTTACAGCCGTCAGAATTGGCAAAATATTGGATTTGTGGGGAGTTAGACGTTGCCAATTTATCTCAAAGTGGTTCCACAAAATTGGCAATAAAGTTAGGCTCTGGGAATACTTTTATTTATTGAAAGGAAACCCTCCGCTCCCAAGTGATGGACCACCGGGTGCAGCTACGGCCAAGTGCAACTCGACAAATGTAGGAATGGTCTTTGAAATAGGACAAATTCACCTAAAACTGCGTATAAAAGCCAAAGAACAAGGGGAACCGCGGCATGTAGTGCCAAAAACTGAGAGCTTATAGGTGTAAATTGCCTTCTTTCTCGACGCTACTCGCCCTGATTGAATGAAACTCTTGACAAGTTGTAGAGTGCCTTTTCGTTTTTTCGTCTGCTTTTTTATTGTATTGTACACGACCATGCATCACTTTCTGCACGTTTGGTTCTCCTATGTTAAAATCAACGTCAGGTCACAGAAGTAAAGACTGGTCTCCAGCATGTATTTATTTTCTGTAAGAGATTTATCTAGAGCAACTGCTACCAGCAATACATCAGAGATTTGACCAGAAGAGAATTCACCACAAAGTTTTCAATCAAATTGTTTCATGTCGCATTGCCAATTTGATACAAGAGAAAGCATCATAGTGTCCGAACAGTGTGAAAAAAACTACGGAATTGAATTTAGACATGAGAACTTTGCCAATATAATTTGTCCAATGGGATGGTGAAGTAGTTTGTTATCATTTGAATTAGTGGGATAGCTTATGTGACGAATTAGTTCAAGATTTATTGGACACGAAGCACTCTTAGTTTTAGGATATTGGGTAAAAGTTTTCCCACTGGAAGTGGCTAACTTACGGGCGGACGAAACAGCCACTAAATGCCTACCCGATCGTTATTTATTTGTCTTGAGCAAGAGCTGTTTATTGTGAGAAGCAGTCCAACTGATGTCTGTCGTTGATACGAGCTTTGAAGAATGGCATTTTATTTGAAGTGAGCAAAAGTAAAATCCATCAATCCGGTGGAAAGAAAGTAGATGCATCGCGGAACAGGAATCTCACAATTGAATCTCTGAGTATTTAGGTTAAAGAAAGAGAAAAAGCAGGATCACTCTTGGATTTTAGATTGTACCGAAACTAATCACAGGATTGTGGTAAAACATCACGAAAACAGGCACGACGTATGTCGCAGTTTCAAACTGCTAATATGAAAATACGAATTAAACTAGTATGATCCAGTACCAGGATAAGCTCAAAGATACCTAGTACGAGATAGACTATCGAGCGAGGTATCAATTCTGGAGAGCTGTCAATCCCCAAAATTTAAACAGAGTCAGACGTGTCCCAATTCGGAGAAAATGGGATTAAAAGATCTACAGTCGTGGGGTTGGAATTGAATGCAAACTCAAGGAAAAAAGATGAGATTTCATCCTTCTACTTGATTCTGATAGAAAGTAGGCCAAGTGTCGTAGTTCATTCCTTTTTCTGCTTTCTCTGCACTGAGCACCACATCCCATCACATACTCATCCTCTGTGGGAAACTCTTCTTTCCAATCAAAGTGGCGTAGGTAAAGTTAATTCAAGTCAGGTCAAATCTGGGGCTAAAGTTGTCAGTGGGAGTGCATATGGTGCCTAAAAAGAGTTATAGGTTAGAATGAGTGAAGTCGATGTGAATGACGGAGAGGAAAAATGAGATGAGACAGGAAGATGGTGCCTGAGGTGAAAGAAGATTAACTATTTCCCTAAAGTATTCCGAATGTTTGCAGTCTCTTTCATGTCATGGTTTTGATTGACATTTACTTGACGTGGGACTAAATAGTTTCCTGCATTTTAGTTTACTGGGATTGGGAACATGTCTTGTAATCTGGCAAGAATGAGAATGAGAATTTTCTTACTTATTTGATTTGGCTGGAATCCACTTCCTGAATGCAAGTTGATGATAAGAAATAAGAATAATAGGTCACCTCTGTATTGTGTTCTGGTGTTAAAAAATAAACATTTTTTGGTGCAAATTGTAGATCCGATACAGATTTGACCCAAATTTTGTTTAGTTAGCTTTGATTTTTTAGAACTACCGATATTTTTAGGCTAATTTTTTTTTGTAAGTTTTTGTTATCAGTAGTTGGTTTTTTGGAATGAAAAGTGTGGCCCGAACTTACAGCGTCATATGTTACTAGATTGTAAGTCAAGTCAACTTCTTCCAAATGCCAATGAATTATATTTCTAATCAAATCTAAAGTAAATCTAAAGAAAAGAAAGCTTCCACCATTTGCGTCTTTTCATGAATTTCACAACTTGAGGTTGTAAGAAAGTTGCCTCATAGGTGACACAGCATTGTGGGGCAAGACATTTCCAGGTTGATTAACAAAGGGAAGAACTCTCAAATGTAAATGTCCTTGTGTAAGTTTACTCTTCGTCTAGCTACAAAATTGGCATTTGAAGAAAAATAAAAGTGGTTCAAGAGAATGAAAAAACCTTCCAATCGTCCTCCGTTTGACCTGTTTTATAGAGAAAGACAAATTTTGTGGGTTCAAAGATTTGGATTTAACTGCATTCCTCCGGTGCTTGTAAATTTATGTTTGGAATGTCCTTCGAGATTGGATTGAGTTTGTCGGGTGGATGGGTTGAGAGTCTGAAACTCTGCCACAGTGACTTTCTCCAATTCTGGACAAATTTAAGTTGGATTTGATGGGATGGGTGAATGAGGCCTAAAACCCAAAGCCTTGATTAAACGTTTAATGTTTTATACGCTTTATTTGTTTTATACAGGATTTCGACTGCCGGAATCACGTCAGGTAAGATCCTCTATGGTTTACTTAGTTTGCAAATAATTGTATCAATATTCCCCGGACTGAGAGGGAGTTGAAATTACGATACGTTGTG